>CAEGAE010062653.1:0-10506 GCA_903067095.1 Girardinus metallicus | reverse complement strand
ATCGGTAGGCAACTTGGGGTTAAGTGCCTTGCCCAAGGGCACATCGACATGGGGCAGGAGGAAGCTGGAATTGAACCTACAACCTTCCGATCACAAGACAACTACTCTTCCCAGTCAGATTGTGTGACATCACTGTTACAGTAGTCTTGACACTCGGGACCTGTAACATAAGTAATGAAAATGACTAAATTTGTCAAAAGAAATGTTTGAAAATAAGTTTCCTTCAATAAAAACTTGTGAAACTTTAAATCCAGAAGCGTTACTCAAGTAAGAGTAAAAAGTAGCATTTCAAGAAATTAAGTTGGAGTAAAAAAAAGTATTTGGTAAAAAGTCTACTTAACTGATCAAGTTATCAATCATTTAATATTTAAAAACGACATAATCAGACGGACTAAAATATAAAGTTAAGTGGAAACTTTGGTATTTTAAGGATCAAAATGAAAATAATTTGTGTAAGTTGCAAAAAATAACAAAATCAAGCAAAAAGAAAATGTTTCCAAATCAGTTTCTTTTCTAAAACTTTAATAAAAACGGCAGGCGTGTGTCTGGTGAATTTTGGTTAAAACGTGTTTGTTTTTTCATTCAGTGGGTAGAAAATTTACTCAAGTTAGAGTAGAAATACTTTATAATAAAATTACTGAAGTAGATGTAAGAGTACAACGTAGTAAAATTTCTCCTAAAAGTAATTTTTCCCCCCAAAAGTTACTTAAGTAAATGTAACTAGTTACAACCCAACTCCACCTTAAGGTGTTTGCAGTACAGATTCAGTTATCCTGACTTTAATGTTTACTTATTTTATTTCACGTCTTATTCTGTATTTCAAACATGATAGCAGTATAAGTAAAATGTTCGAGTTCATATTTTTTGTCTTAAAGTTGTTCTGAGACGATTAATCGATTGGAATAATCAACTAATTTAATAATCAATTAATTGTTTGAGTACATACTGGAAAAAAAAAGGAAATTTTCAGATGGAAAATCGTAATAAGCGCATTAAGTAAGCCAAAACTGTGCAATATTTACACATAATGTGCATTCACTTATTCACTTATTCTCATGTTAAGCACCTTTTGCTATTTAATTTAATGGGTAAATGCAAAAAAAATGAACAATTGTTGCAGTTTAAGCAATAAAACTTATAATTGTTTTATTTAAAAAATGAATGGAATGTACTTCTGATGTATAAAAGTCGGTTTTATTTTATTTCTGCTATATTTTAGTGTTTTATTTCTACTTTTAATCATTTCACTTGTTTTAAATTCAAATTTTATTCATTCATTGCTCAGCACTTTTGTGCGTGTCTGCTGTTTTTAAATGAGCTCTGCTCGGCAACGACCTTTTAAAACTCCAAGGTCTTTTTCACATTACATCCAGTTTCCAAACTTAAACGGGAAGATATCTTGATTTATCAGCGGCTCTTTAACACGATTCAATACGAGGGACGGAAGGATGAATGGATGGAGAAAAGAAAGTCCTTTATCCTGTCTCTATATAATCCACTCTATATTTCCAAATATATCGAGATAGTTTGGGTTTATATCTTTTAGATGGCTTCTTCTGTTAAACTCTATATCCAGATAGAGAAGTGGTGAAATATTTATGCTGTAAGTGAGAAAACAAATGAATAAAACAAGCAAATCTTCTCAGATTTTGTCTGATTGTCAGGCAGGGTGCGGCGGTAAAAGGTCGCCTGTTGAATCGTCTGATGTGAATCCTTCCTGGGAGGATCTGCAGACGTTCCTGGGAGAATCGGCCCTTTTTGCAGCTGATGTATAAACATGTTTTTCCTCCTCTCGCGCAAAATGTACACAAACCAGGAGTTTCTGAGTCGGATCGTCTCCCTGCTGGCTGACCTGATGACTCACTGCAAACGCTCAGATGTTTGTTTTTCCTTCCAGTAATTTCATGATCTTCCTGGTTGCCGTTATTACTCATAATAATTTTTCTGTTTCTAAACGATGCAGTTTTGAGTCTTGTATGATGGACTAAAGTGTGGATTCAATGAAATAAATGTATTTCAGGTTTTATAATGAAATGTTGACGTTATGTGAATGACCGCAGGAAATGTACGAACAAGTCGGCAGAGCACAAATGGAGAAAAAGAAAAAACATTAATTTATGAGAAAATTGTGATTTGTCTTCTTCAGAATATATCTATGGAAGTCATAAAGTAACAATCCCCTGCTTTAAATGACACTTTCTGAGGTTTTAAAATTGTAAATCTGTGCTTGAATTGAGCTTGTTTACAAAGTAATTTGAACCAACAGTGCATTGCTATTTCAGGAAGTGGAAAAGTTTTCAAAAGTGATTTTAATTTTACTTAAAGAACAAAAAATGAACCTATTTTACTGATTTTTAAATGAAACATATACATCTGATATCCACATGGACCAAACCCCTAAATAAATGTTATAGTTGCCCATTTTAATTCTTCAAACACCAAATATAATGTGACAAACAGAGGAAACGTACTTTGTCCTACATCTGAAGCTAACATCACTGATCATTGGGTTCAGCCAATCAGCGAAAACGAAAATACACGTAGAAGGGGGGCCTCTCCTGATAGGCGGTGTATATGAGGGTTATATAGATTGCCGAGTCAGGGTTGACTCGTGGTTGCTAAAAATATTCCTGGCATCTTTTTTTTTTTGTTGTTGTTTTTTTTAAATGCATCTTTCTTCCAATTCTCAACCATACACCACTTTGTGTTGGTTTAACTTAGTCAAACACGTTGCAGTTTGATTTAATTTGATAAAATGACAAAACACTATTAAATTTAATAAATGTAATAAATAATAATTAAAGTTATATAGTGTTTTGAAAGCAAGAATTGGGTTTATTTCAGAGATAAGTTGACATCTGGGAACCACCAGAGGGCAGTGTTGCACTGTAAGGAAGTGAGCGCTTAGAATCCAACAGTCACAACAACGCTGCCATGTTTTTGTGTTTTTACTATTTATATTTACCATCCAGCAGCTCTACTGGACTGGATCAGATTTACAAGCTGCTTCTAATTCTAATCTGGTAAATATTTAAGTATTTGGCTCATCTTTTCTAATATAAGCTTTTTTTTCAAATGATTTTTGCTACAAATTTAGATGTGTAAATGGTATTTCTTGGTTTTATATAACCTGTTACGTCTCCTGGATCACTCCATGGTATAACGTTCCCTCCGTTTGTGTCTCCAGTTCCTTTTCTTTTTGTTCTCCCTCTCTCTTCTCGGTCGCAGCAGGATAGTTTGATTATCTTGGCCCCTGACAGCCCTATGGTACTGCATGTGCACACTAAATCCCAATTAGCTCCCTCCGGCTTCAGAACGTTTGCAACTTTGCTCATCTCTGCATCAGCAAAAGCCAAGAAAATCCCCCCGTGATCGCCCTCCGATCGTTTTTGATTTACAGATTCATGATGAGAATATGAACCTTTCATTTCGGTCCCTCTTACCTGATTGTGTAAATGTTTTAAGCCACCCCTTATTTCATCACATTTCACTCCCAACCAGTTTAAAAGTATTTACACTCCTCTAAGCTTTTATATTGCCACACTCAAGCAGAGCTCAAACTTACTTCCTCCTCTTCCAGGAAGCTGCTCGTTTCATGACACTCTTTCTGCCGGACTATGATTTCTTATGATTAGATAGAAAAACGAAGTGGAATTAAAGCAAAGTTTGCAGGAGACAAAAACACACACGACCTGATTGATTTTATTGAAGTTTGAGTCTATTGTTGGGTCTAGATGTTACTTGTGTGATTAATTTTAAAGGTATCTTCATGTATCGTTACTGTTAAAATCTCGGGTTTTCTCGAGATTTTTTTGGTATTGTGTACAAACTATAAAAAAGTTTAAAAAATTGACTTGTTCTATTTTTCTTTTCACATTTTCATATCCTACTTAACTTGTTTTCTGTAAAATAGTTTACCAGCTGGTGCTACTTTCAAATAAAATATGATGCTCTTAAACGCCACTCTGCATCTTAAAATCCTTTTATTAGGTTAAAATTAATAAACATTACACAGGTATGATGTAAATTAATTACAAATGACGCTAATGACAACAGGTAGGATACGGTTGAAGAACTTATAAGTGTTTCATATCAGTTATCGATAATTAGTGATTCGTTTCTTGTTTAAATATCTGAAATACTGCCTAACTGGTTGTTTGACCTCTTCTGTTTTATCCAGTTTTAACTCCATGTCATTGTTTTTTTATTTTTAAGCATTTATGAGGTGAAACCTGAAACTGCTGCTGCACCAGTTACTCAGCAGGTCGTTGCTAGGTAACCAAAGAATGAGTGTTGCTAGGTAACCAAAGAGTGAGTTAGTCATTCCACCAATCTTGCTTGGAGGTTGAGCAGCTAGAGTCTTTCCTCTGCCTACATCTCCCAGAATGCTGTGGGGTTCTGGCTCGGAGTTCAGCGAATATTCTATACATTTAATGTTCTATCAGATACTCGGTATAATGTGAAACTATTGTTTTGTATTAGGGGATTGTAGATGCAGTACATTTTTGTCAAATTTAGTATTTGGAGCTCCAAAAGTTGAAAATCTACCAGAAAAACCTCAGATTTTGAAATTAATTTCAGAAAATTTTAATGAATTTGCTAGAATATGAAAAACCAAATATTAGTAAAATTTCAAACTCCGATATTTCCTCATTTTTGCTAGAAAACGCCAGATTAATCTAAACATTTCAGAGTTTGTTTTACAGAAATGTACGCCGTCACAGTTTTGTTCAGTTGAATTCACCCACATATTTAATTTAGTTGAATTTCTCTTTGGGATTAATAAAGTAGTTTTGTATATTAATATGCAACGTAGATCTTTGTATCAAAAACTTAATCATTTGCTTGTTTCTTTCACCAACTAGCAGCAACACATCCATTCATCATATTTCTGTTGACATATTTTTCTTAGACATTCCAGATTCCAACTAATGCATTATTATTATTATTATTATTATTATTATTATTATTATGGTACTCGTTCCTTGGTTTCATGAGATGCGTAACTGCAAGGGCTGTCGATGTTTTTAGAATGTTTAAATGAAGGTGACTGTTGCTTGGATTTTACACCTTTTAATATTTATATTTTTAAATGTTTACTGTTAAGTGATCAGAAAGGAAACTGAGTTTACACGCATTTGGATCGACTGGACTCCTTAATTACCGCGGCTTTGTTGGGCCACTGCAGGCCAAACACGAATGCAAATTTGCCGAGTATTGATCTCGGCTCTCATTGAACCTGACTCCGCATTGTAATGCACGGTTAACACTCTCTTCTTCACTGGGCTCTATGGAGATTGATTTAGCCTTTTCTTGCACTATTTTTTATTTTTTTTTTTTTGCCCTCTTGGTGAAATGGGAAGAGCGTTTCTGCCTCAATCGTCTCTGCTCTTTGATTTCCGTTGCACTCGTTCTCATAAACTCCTTCCTCTCATTCCCCTGATGCAGCCACGCCATCGGATTTGTCATTCGCGTGTTGATGATGCTTTTTCATGCTGCTCTCAAACACAGTCAGTGATGAGATGAGATGTCCTGAGTGTGAACATAAAGAAAAATACAAATATATGAGTTCATATGGGGGAAGTTGTTTATGGAGGAGTCGGAGAAATAAAACTCGGAGCTACATCTACCTCTGTGGAATGAATAATGCAACACAGAATATCGACTTTTTTATTACCATTTCAACACCAGGAGATGCAATGTGTTTACTTCCTAAACATGTTCGTTATAATTCTGCTGCTGCATTCCTGTTTACAGAGTACTCAAAAACCGTACTCAAGTAAGAGTACTTCAACATATTTTTACTCAAGTAAAAGTAAAAAGTAGCTGTCCAGGAAATTACGTAAGAGTAAAAAGAGTGTTTTGTAAAAAAGTCTGCTCAAGTTCTGAGTAACTGATCAAATTATCAATCATTTAATATTTAAAAATTACATCATCAGACAAAACAAAGTGGAAAAAATGACAAAAAATAACAAAATCAGAATAAAACGTGTCATCATACAATAAAATCTGTTTCCTTCAATAAAAAAACTTATGAAACTTTAACAAAAACTGCAGGTGTGTGTCCGTTTATGGTGAGTTTTTGGTAAAAACGTGTTTTTCATTCAGTAGGTAGAAAATCCAGAACTTTTACCCAATTAAGAGTAGAGATACTTTATAATAAAATTACTCAAGTAAAGGTGAAGTACTCAAAGTAATTTTTTTTTAAAGAAAAACTTACTTTGAGTTTTGTTTTTTTTTTCGTAGCACACTATGAAACTGGTAAGATTTTGTGTTTTTGCAGTGTAACTTCTGCAGCAGCTCCTATAAAAAGGAAATGGGAGCTTCAGAGGGAAAACCAAACGTACAAACACGTCCTTCCTTCCTTGCACACAAACAGAAACAAATCGCCGCCGTGTTTCTGCGTTGCTTCCAGGCGATGATTGACACCACGGGGAGTGTCACCGGGACCCACCGGGCCGCTTTCCAGCGAGTGTCGGCTCGGCAAAACGCCAGCCGGGTCGTGACAGCCCATCTGGCGCCGCATCGCAGGCAGTCAACACGGCCCCCGACGGGACAAACGACGTCTCGGCAGTAAACAGCGGCGGAGGATCGGAAAGATAGACACTCGAGCCGGACCTGAAATCACGAGCATGTCCAGCATGCGTCCCCAGAGGCTCTGATATCCATCAAGCTCCCAAAGTGGCTCCTCCAGGCCCAGGCGCATTCAGTGGACACTTTTACTGCTTTTACTGCCGTCTACTGAAATGAATCCTAAATAAAAGCGCAGCTTTGGGAAAATACGTGAAGGAGCTTAAAGCTGCTGGGTAATGGAAGTCCTGTTCCTCCATGCAAGAATCCCACATCTGACTCAGGGGTGTCCAAAGTGCGGCCCGAGGGCTGTTTGCAGGCTTTGAAGGGATTTTGGGCGGCCCTTGGTCAGCATTCAAGAGTAGCCTTAATTTGGTTTGTCAGTTCAGGCAGTAAATACAGACAACTTAAAATCTTAAAAAGGAAAATTTAAGGTGCGACAGAATTTGTTGCTTTTGATTTGATTGAATTTATTGGTAAAAACAAAAACTTTTACTACATTCTCATTTAATAAACTTTTCAAAATAAAGCAGGAGTGAACCAGAGACAAAAAAAATTAACAATAATATGATCAACCTGAAAAAAATTTGGATTAAAAGAAAAAAAAAATGAATATGGCACAAATAAAGCCTGGTGGCCCGCCAGGCTTATAATACACTGTGGGAAACCCTGTTCAAATTATCAGCACAACAAAATGTGTTTGTAAAAAAAAAAGAAGCTAAAAACTGTATTAATGAGCCTGGTAACGAGATGATCTGCACTGACATTTGACGATCAATCTTCTATATGATTTTCTGCTGATTTATTCTTATTGATCTGATTAAATTTGATCTCAAGACTCGCTGTTTCCTACAAGCATCTGCAGTTTGACATATCGAAGCATCAATCAGTGGTTTAGGTGGAACTGTCCAAAATAACGACCAGTTTTTGCTTTCATAAGTTTTTCTTCCAGTATCGTGAGACGGCATTTGTAGCGCCGCGGCGACTCGGCCGTGACTTTACACCATGTTTTCCAAGCCCTGTCCTTGTATCCACCATTCCAGTCTGCAGCCTTTATTGGAATGCATTGTTTGGCCCTGCAGCGTGGAGGCGATTTCATTGACTCATCACCCAGCTCTGCCGCCTGAGCGATCCCGCACACCGTCCCGTGTCCTCGGGTCCCTGACAGCTTAAAGGAAGTTATATGTGCCGTTAACGCTACCGGAGCTTTACAGACGGGATGCATACCAAGGCAGCTGACGACGAACATGCACAAGTTGGACATAAACAACGTTTTTATTGTGTCCTCGGTCCCTGAGCGAGCAGATCGATGCTTAGTTAATCCTCAGGAGGCAGGAAACACAGGTCTGATCTGATACAGACGGATAAAGAGCAGAGGGACAACGCAGGCAGTGTTGGGTAGTAACTAGTCACATCTACTCAATTACATTTACTGGAGTAACTTTTTGAAAAAAGGTACTTTTTAGGAGTATTTCTACTACGATGGAACTAATTTCATTATGAAGTATCTTTACTTTTACTTCAGTAACATTTCTGGATTTTCTACTCACTGAATGAAAAACAAACATGATTTAACCAAATTCACCAGACACAGTTTTTATTAAAGTTTTATTGAAACAAACTGATTAGGAAACATTTTCTTTTGTATGATTTTGTCATTTGTTGTTACTTATATGAATTATTGTCAGTTTCATCTTTAAAATACCAATTTGGTTTGTCTGATATAATTTTGAAATATGAAATGGTTGATAATTTGATCAGTTACTCAGTACTTAAGTAGACTTCTTCTTTAACCAAGTATTTTTTTACTCGAGTAATTTATTTTGCGGCTACTTCTAATTTGAAAGTTTTTTTTATTGATGGAAACCGATTTGGAAAGATTTTCTTTTACCTAATTTTGTTTTTTGTTACTTGTGTGATTTATTGTCATTTTGGTTCTTAAAATATTTTCTTATTATATTCTTATTATATTTTGGTTCATCTAATGAAGTAATTTTTAAATATTAAATGATCGATAATTTGATCTGTTACTCAGTACGTGAGTAGACTTTTTACCAAATACTTTTTTTTCTCTAAAGTAATTTCTTGGATGGCTATTTTTTACTTCAGCAAAAATATGTTGAAATAGTGCTACTTTTACTTGAGTCCAGTTTTCTCTGAATGCAGAATACCGTCAGTCTGAAAGATGGAGGATCAACGAAGCCATTTTAGCATGAGCCGTCACTAAAGTGCAACACAAGCATGACGCTTTCTAAAGCCCTTCTGACTGTTTAGCCTCACGTTGCTGCTTGTTTGTATTATTCTCGTTTAATGAGCTTGAGCCCCCCCCCCAGAGACGGTGCAATCTAAAATCAGCAGGAAGCTGTGTGCAGCAGCTGAAAGTGGGACAGATGAGCAGGTGTGTTGTCCAGAAACAGTCCAGTCAGCGCTGTCGCAGTGGGTAACCTGGTTTGTTGTGTGGAGGATGAGTGCAGTCTGTTGCGTGATGATCCCCAGGGAAAACTGTTAACATCATTAACTTGTCTCTTAATGTAAAAACTAATGTTTTGTGTCCATTGCGGCACAGATTCTGCAGTTTAAGAAGGCTAACTTGTTGAGCAATGAAGACTTGATGTTTGAGTTTGCTTGGCGTAAACATACTTTTTCTAAAAGACAAAAGCTGTTTTCACTGACCATATAATTGCTCAACTTCACATTTTCAAAAATCATGTGCTTAATTCACACCAGTTTCTAAGAGTCATGTTTTTTGGTAAGTTCTGGTACTAGTATGAGTTTTCTTTTGTGATGTAAACACTTTTGCCGCTTCACGCGAGTTACATGATCACAGAAGCAAACCGGAAGTAGTTGGAGAATTATGCCGTGGCATGTTTTTCTTTTTTTTCATGTCTGATTTTAATTGCATTTATTTTTTAATGGAAGCACAGCATTTGCAAAATTGTGTTTTTTCGACATTAGTGGAACATTGACCTTTACAACAGCTACTACTGACAACTATTGGTTTTAACTGTTAAATTGTCAGTATTACACGCTAAATGTTATATGTACGCCTGATATATGAAAGAAAGAGGGACGCAGTGCTTTGCTAATTATCAACACTAAGGCAGCTAGTTAATAAGGTCAGAAAAAAGTTTTTATTTAGATTAAAATAGCGAGGAAGAGGGAAATAGCTCAGTTATTCTTGCTTGATTTTGACAGCCATAACATGTAGACGTGACGTGGAGTTCGGTAAGTTTAGGTTCAGTTAAAAAAAAAAAGAGGCGACCTACAAAAAGAAACTATGACAGATTATCGGGAGAGCAGCTGTTTAACTTAGCTGCTCTAAGTTAAACAGCTAAGTTTAGCTGTTTAACTTAGCTGTTAAACAGCTAAACTGTTAGCTGTTTAGCTGTTTAACAGCAGTATTAGGTTAGCTAATAGCAGCGGTAGCTAATCTGTCACAGCGATCACTTATTAATAACCGCAAAATAAACATCGAGCCTAAAAACATAGTACTGTAACCGACCGTATGTTATGTTGTGTGTGAAACGTTTGAGGATTTTTTTGGTGTTGAATCTTGAAACGGGAAGTGGCGTTCTTGTCAGTTGCCAAGGCAACGAGTCTGCGCGTATCATATCCGACAGAGGGGGGGGGGGGGAAGCGGGAGGGAAACGTGGTTTTAAAGTTGTACTTTAACGGTTTTCTGCGATATTTTCTCTTCTTGCTGTGGCGTACAGCACTGAATTAATAACAGCCCCATCTCCAGGTTCCATTTAGTTAACGGAGTTGTTCTACCGCGGCATGGAAAGTAAAAGAATCGTTTTTTTGTTTTTTTTTCCTGCCCGCCAGCATTGTGCGCATGCGCGAAATTTCCGGCGTAGACAATAGACCTTTTTCACGCTTCCGCGTTTTAAAGCGGATGTGGGGTTTGACAACTTCCGGTGGCTATAGCGTTAGCAT
>CAEGAE010062651.1:0-72980 GCA_903067095.1 Girardinus metallicus | reverse complement strand
TATATATTTTTTTTTTTTTTTTTGCACGTGAAGCCACAGTTTGATGATTTCTGCTTTCGCTTAATTCCAAAATGTTTGACATGTAAGCTGTACTTATGTATGTATTAGTTTTACTTGTTATTCTATTTAGCATTTGTGATTCTGAATGAAATAATAAAGTGGATGCTCCAAGCTGTTCTTGAGAAATAAGCAATTTTTAAGTTTTAACAGATTGCAACCAGGTTGGTTTTTCAGAGGAATAATTAATAGCACATATGTCACTTTAAACAAGAAAAATGTTTTTAAATTGTTTTTATGTCCATTGTGAACTGTAAAAAATACTCAACAGATTATGGTGGGTTTATATCATCAAATCATGTGAGCCTTTGTATCCCATGCATTAATTGCCCTTGCATGGATCAATTACTAAAATAATGTAAACACACACATGTCTTATTAAATCTATATATCCCATGAGCTTTCATATGTACACAAAGGAAAAGTCCCAAGCCTTTCGTCCAAGTAAGAAATCAATTTCAGCTTTACCACCAGACAATCCAAAGAAATTCAAAACAACCACCCAAACTGTCTAGTAGCATAGTTTTTTTTCTTCAAATTATTAAATCAAAGTTTGAGATCATAATAAAAAAAATAGAATACACTATTTGTAAAGAAAATGATCCAACCAAGCACTCTAAGACATGACAGTTTGTAGCTGATTAAGTATTATCTAAATATATCACAGGTTTTCACAGACTCGAATAGAAACTCTAGGATACAGGTAGAAATTGTCACAGAAATAAATACAACGCTTCTTCTCAACTGTTCAGATTAGATAACAGGCTCTGGCTGCATGAGAGTCTCTTTTGTCAGAGTAAAATGCAACAACCAACACATTGATTTCTGTGCCAGACGCTCTGAAGTACAAAATCCAAGCGGGGACAGAGACCTGATGCTATGACTTGTTCTTCACTGTTGGCCCAAATGTCTTCTTTTTAGGGATAGCAGGAGGTGGGGGTTTGGGTTTTGGAGCAGCCGAGACCTTTTTGGGCTTAGGCTGGAGAGATTTGAGTCCCAGGATCTCACAATACTTGTTGCACTGATGCAAAGCTTTAAACTGATCAATAAATGAGGTGGCACAATTTCCTTTGAATCCCTTATACCTGTAAAGACATATCTTGTTGAGTCACTGCCATAAACTATTTTTAATGCTTATTTTAAGGGAAGGGAAAAACTCACCCTTTCTTACAAGTTGCTATCCCCACATCAGTAAGCTTCATGCCCACTCCTGAGAATAAATCAGATGGATGTTAGGACTCACACATTATGATTTATTGCACAGTTCGTTGCAGTACTTGCTCCCCTGACCTTGCATGTCAGTAACCAGCAGATTGCCCTCTGTGTTATGGTAGACCCAGTGTTGGAAAGCGCAGCACTTCTGCCCTGCCTCTGAGTCCCGTCTCATCACGTTGATCTCTTTACCGTCCTTCACAGAATACTTGACAAAGTCTCCAATGAGCTCCTCTTCCAGTGTTGCATACGGGATGTCATTGGATGGACGGTGGACAAGGTAGATGGGAATGATCCTGGTGGAGGAAATTCAGCAGGGCAATGTTAGTCTGTGCAGATAACGGAGGCCGTGGAGAAGATACAGACTGGTAAACATGCCACTCACTCTGGGACGTCTCCGAAGGCTTCGACAGACTGAGCTGCTGACATGTAAGCCTTAATGTACTCCCTCGCTGTGTTCTGGACCTGACACTCCTGCAGAACAAGCAACACTTTCTGTAACATCTCCACCCACAAAGGCAGTCAAAAGTTTACAGAAAATGTCATAGTAAAAAGAAAAACAAAACATAAATAAACCAAGCAAATATACAATATACGAGTCTAAAAATAAATATTGATACCAGAAAATATAAGTCAAAAATAAATAATTTAATCAAGTAAGTTATTACTTGATTAAATTAGAAGCAAAAATTATCTACAAAATAAAATGAAAATGTTTTCTTGTACAAGATTTTTCAGAAAATTATTTTAGATTTTATTTAGCTATCGACCTTGCACACTTTTTGTTTTTAATTAAAATACTTGTTTATTTGCATGTGTTCTAAAATATTGGTAATAATTCATTTTTACATAACTAGATATTTATTTGCACATTTTAGCAAGTAACTTTTCTAGTTCCAGTTTTAAACTTTTTCTTCAATTTGCTGAAAAGTTTATTATTGTTCAAGATATTACAATAAAATAAGTAAAATTTTATTTTGACTCGTGCATCTGCATGCACATTTGAGATTTTCAAGTGTAGTGATTTTAATCTCATGCTACATTCAAATACAGATTGATATTTCAGAGGGAGCTGGATTTGAGCCCCTACAAAGATCTCAGAATTTAGAGACATGTGTTGTTGTAACCATAAACACTATTGTCACACCATTTTTTGTCACACCATGTGTAACACCATTTGTTACACAGGGTGGCATGGCAACCTGAGAAAACTATTTCAACTGTGACATGCAAAGTAGGAAGCATCGTGTTGTTTGAGGTTTTTGCTTTACAAAACAGATGATCATGAATAAAGAACTTGATGTAAAAATATTGACACGACATCTCAAGACATCATCCAGAAGGTAAAGAAAAGGGTCTTCTAAATGGAAAATGACTTAAAGCAGCCAAATCATATACAGACTAGCTTAAAAACAACAAAAATGAGAAAGGAAAATATTTTTTATTTTAGAATATGAATCTTGTAAAGTTTATAAGTACATAAAATTACCTGCTTCTGTTCCTGTAGCAATATCACAATGATGTATTTTCCATTTACAATAAAACCAGTTTTTTTTCTTTACCTCTACAGCCAAATGGAAATTCTTCTGAAGCAGGTCGTCGTTGTTATTGGTCCCGTAGCTGATAGCGTTGTGCACCTTGAGCACGCAGGAGTGTCCCGGTACTAGCAGAGGAATCTGACCTGCCTTCAGCTTCGTCCGGAAAGCCCGCCGATGCATGCCCTCGCCAAAGTGAACTTTTTCTGTGAGTATGCTGATGGGGTGGTTCTCCCCAAAGTACTGATCCGACAGAAAATCATCTTTGAACAAGAGCCTCGAGCAGTGGGCATCCTCCTCTTCACTGCACAACTCTTCAGGCATAGCTGAGAGAGGAACGTACATACTTTGTATTTTTTTCTTTCTTTTCTTTCTTTACTTATTACAAAAAATGTAATTGAACTGAATTATTCAAAGTAGCCTTTAATAAGTACTCACATGAAATGATCTTTGGGGATGCAGGTATCACAATCTCACTTAAAACTAAAACACAGAAAGAATAGAAAAAGATTAACTTAAAGTGCTTATTTTTCTTGGATCACACATTTTATGATCGTTTTGTTTTTTTACCTTCATATGTGAGCACGTAGTCTAGGTAGACAGAGCCATGGGAGCAGCTGAGCTGACACTCGTACTTGCCCAGATCTTTGTGGGAAGCATTGGTGATGATCACTGACACTCTGCTCTCATCTCCTGCACTTCAGAGACACACATTTATTATTACTTAAGTAATTTAGTAGAAAATAAAACTTGGTAAGCTGTCATTTATGTGGAAGTTGACCTAGTAGTATCTCAAAGTAAGAAGCAAAAATCTTTTCATGCTTGAGTGGCATGGACAACATCAAGATTTGAAGATTTTTGTGATTTATGGGAGAAAATATACTTCTACATGTCACTGTGTTTGGACACAATGCCGGCTGAAAATATCCTATTCAGATGTTTTTTTTTTTCTTATTTCCTTCCAGCAGCCTTTTCTGCTATCCTATGAGCATGCTAATCCTTGCATAGAGATCAGTTACTGTTTCTGAAGCAGAGCCATTTGCACCACTGTACTAAAAGGGTCAAGGAACATTTAAAGGAAATGTAACTCTATGCACTGGAATGGGGAGTGGCAAAGAAGCTGGAATAGATACAGTGCAGTGCAAAACTATTTATTATCATTTGAACTTATTTTTTTTATACATTTTGTCCCATTACAACCATAAACATTGGTTTTATTGGGACTCTGAGTGACAGACCAGAACAAAGTAGCACATAATTGTATAGTGGAATGACACATGGTTCAGACATGAATCTGAACCAAAAGGAGTGCTAATTGTATTCACTTTACTCTGAGGGCCCCAAATAAAATCCAGAGTGCCTTCAGAAGTCACCTAACTGGTAAAGAGAGTCTGTCTGTCTGAGAGTAATTTAATATCAAATAAAAATACAGTTGTTCTATGAAGGCCTCAACAGTTTGAAAGAGAACATTATTGAAGAAACGTCATCACGAAAACCAGGAAACACAGCAGACAGAGAAGTCTGTCTGCTGACAGACTTCTAAACTTACTTCTAAAGACTTGCAAATGTAAAGCAGACTTAGGTTATAAAACAACATTCCAAGTTTTGAACATCTTATCCAGCGAAGTTTAATAATCTCAAACGTAAAAGAATACGGCACAAATGCAGCAGAGTAAAGATAATTGGCCATCTTAAACTGGTAGGCCTGGGATGTAGTCATAGAAAGTTATGGTAACTCTAGAGGAAATACCTTTTCCAGCTTGCAGAAAAAGCATTCATAAGACACAGGGAGCTATAGTGAAACATGGTGTTGGTAAAGTCATGCTATGGGAGTGGTTTTCTTTAGGGAATCTGGTCTAAGTTTATGTGAAGATGGATGAAGCTAAATACAGAAAAACACTGAAAGGAAACCTTAGTAGAGGCTGAAAAAAGTTGAGTCTGCGGTGCAGGCTCACCTTCCAGCAGGTCAACAACCTCTAAACACACAGCCACAGCTATGATTTATGTTAGTGTACTGTCAACAGTTTGAATGGTCCAGAGACCTGAATCCAAAGAGATGGTCTGACAAAACCTTCAAGGCACTGAGACTGACTTTTTTATGTTAAACTGTGTTATGCAACGGTGTCTGGAAAAAAGCTCAGGTTGGGTAATTTAGTCATGTAAAATGACAGTAAATACCTTCTGTTAATCTGAGCCAGCGGTGCGCCATCTCTGCTCCAGGTCACAGTGTATTCTGAGTGCACTCCAGCAAACTGACACCAAAGACACATACTCTGAGGGTCTCCGCTCACCGACACTACCTGGATGGGCTCTACCACTTTCGGATCTGCACACATCAGAACAACATAAGGACAAAATAGAAGAGCCTGTCCCAGAAATAAACAGCTCCTGTTTCGCAGTGCCTGTTGAAGGCCCTCACCTTCCTTTGGAGGGGTCTTCTGTTTGACCACCTCACCATGTGCTTTCTTCTGAACAGCTGTGATTTCTGGCTGCGTCTCTTCTCCTTTTGCTTTTAACAAAGTATCAGTCTTTGATAGCTTGGACTCCAAAACACTGAGAATCTTGCCAAACTTATCCCCTGACACACGTCTCTTTTTAATAACCTCGTCATTCGTGAGCTCTTGAAGATCAGAGAGATGGGGAGCTACCTGAGGCACCTTATCTTCTGGCTTCTGAGTTTTTGCTTCAACAACAACCGACTGATTTTCATCCCACTGAACTTTCCCAGCTTTAATCCCCTCTGACATATCCACCTTTCCTTTTGCAGATTTTGGTTTTGCTCCATGCTCCACATCAACTGATGCCTCTGTTTCATGCTTAGACGATGTTTTATGACCATGTTTCTTTTTCTTTTTGCCATGTGGCTTGCCCGTGCCCTTCTCAGTTCCCACACCAGTCTCCATTACAAGTTTAGCCTCCTTGGCTTCGAGCCCAACTTCAATGTTCTCAATAACATGATTTTCCCCAGTTGCTAGGTGGCTTTCTTGCTGCTTCCAGGTCTGCTGGTTGGAAATGTGCTGCGATGTACTCTCTTGTTTTTTGGCAGTCTGTGTTCCATGATGATGACCAGATGATTTGTCCTTTTTTGAGCGTGTTTTGCTGTCTGAGAGGTTCTTTGAAGTTTTGTGAGGCATTTTCAGCTGAGTTTGTTCAGATTCAGCAGCTGTGAAAATGGGTTCTGAGATCCAGGGGATAAATGGATCGTTTAAATTTAAAGT
This sequence comes from Girardinus metallicus, assembly GCA_903067095.1. Taxonomy (NCBI): domain Eukaryota; kingdom Metazoa; phylum Chordata; class Actinopteri; order Cyprinodontiformes; family Poeciliidae; genus Girardinus; species Girardinus metallicus. Next base: position 66,958 of record CAEGAE010062651.1, on the reverse strand, counting down.
GATGCATGCAACACGATCCTTCTCTGATATGAACAGATGATCTCCGGGAAAAACCGTGAACCTCGCTAGGTCTGTGCTGAAATCCTTGATCTCGTCAGTTGCAGAAAGGAAAGGCCAAACAGTGTCTCCAACTTGCAGCTCCTGTAGTTCATCAGAAGAGAATTTCTCATTAGTATTTATTGTGTTCTGCGTTTTATGAATAAGCTCCTTGTGACCTTCCAGAAATTGTTTGTTGGTAATTCCACCCAGGGTCGGAAACGGTGTGCAGTCTTGCACATGACCACAACAGATGCTGTCGCTCAGGTAGGTTTTTGTGCAACTTTGATCTCCTTCCAAGCTGATGCTTGTCCGGCAGTCGAAGACAGAGTTACCACTGAGGGGAGCTAAGCACATAATAAGCTCAGCACTACCTGACTCCACCTGGCTTGCTCCAACTGGATCTAGAAAAGTGTTAAACAAGACATTTGTGGGTGTGTCCACCTCTGGTTCGTGTGCAGAGAAGATACTGAGATCTGTTTGACCCTTGTCTTCTTTAATCTGCTCCTCAGTCACAGACCCATTGCACAGAACATCTCCAAAAACCTGTTGATAAAATAGACAAGAACAAGGACAAGAAAAATCATCTCAGTTTTAAAAAATTCAACAAATCAATTTATTGCCATTTATTTGTCCGTAGAGTGCCCTGCAAAATTATTCAAATCGAATGAAATATTTTGTCATGTTGCAAACTCGCTGTCTTTATTCTGTATAGGACTTTATTTTATATAGGTAATAGACCAACATAATAGTAGTAATAGTAATAGATTGAAAAAAATAGGAAGAAATTAAAACTCATACATGCTTTTTACAAATAAAAAAATCTGAAAAGCATAAATAATCAGCCCTCTTCGCTGAAGTGCGTCCAATTCCCTTCAGAAGTAACCCAACTTTAATAATGTTAATCTGTGAATGGGCTTAAATGTGTCAAGGGCTTAAAGGTTTGTAAGGGAACTTTAGCAGCATCATGAAGGCCAAGGAACAGAGCAAACAGGTCAGGGATAATGTTTTGGAGAGGTGTAAAGCGGGGTATGACAACAAAGAAAGAGCAGAAGTGTCAAGACATGGCTGTCCTCCTAAATTAACAGGCCACACAAGTAAAGCATTAATCAGGGTAGCAGATGACAACCCTGGAGGAGCTGTGGAGATCTAAAGCTCAGTTGAGGGTATTGGTTTACAAACCAAGTTTTGGTTGTGGAGTTCACAATTTAGCATTTTTTAATGGCTCTGCAACCATCCAAGTATAGTCAGACATTTTATAGCCTATTTGCGAAACACAATACGTAGCAGAAGACTAATGCTGATTATAACACTCAACAGACCGGTGAACTGAGGTCATAATAACATTTTGCAGTGGGATGTTTTTCTTCGCACAGTATGGACTAAATCTGGGAGAAAATCTGTGGGTGGATAAGATGTCATACAGAGGGAGTGGTTCATTTTTCAGCAGGACAACAACTGTAAATATACAGCCAAAGCTACACTGGAATGGTTCAGATCATGTGTTAGAATGGTCCAGTCAAAGTCTAGACCTAAATTCAATTGAGAATTCCAGACAAAACTTGGCTCAAGACAGCTGGACACAAATTCACCCACACTTTTCAGACATTTGTTTGTAAAACATTTTGAAAAAACATGTATAACATCAGTTTTGTAATTATGCAATGCTTTGTGTTGATTTGCACATAAAATACCAAAAGAAAACAATAAAGTTGTGGAAAAAAACATTACAAAGTTCAAGGAGTATCGATACTTTGCATGCAGCTATGTCTATGACCCTCATAATATTGCAAAAATGCTCATGTAAATAAAAACAAAACACAGTGGTGGCTTCTTAAGTTGCCTGTTTCTAGAATGAGTTTCCTGGTAAAAACTCACCTTTCTATACAGCCACAAAGTAAAACTTTACAAAACCTTGTTTTTCCCAAGTGCTGCCCGATGCACAACTCATGCCCTCTGCTGTACAGCCATCACCCAGACTTGCTGTTTGCTCCGAGTGGATGAAAACCAGTCTTCTCCTCCTGAGGACCTCTGAGCTTCCTGATCTTGTGTTTTTAACTGAGATGTGGTTTGAACGAGTGCGTTTAAGGGTGTAAGAGACAGCTGGAACTGGGCAGAGTCGTGTTTCAGTCCTCAGCTGTGCTCTCCTCTCACCCCTCTATCCTGACACACCACAGATGCAGGCTATTATCAATGAACTGTCAGCTATTATTAGATGCCATTTCTATCCGTCTGAGGTCTTCTTCTCAGGCTCCCTTGATCCTGCATCGCTCCTCGACTGGGTTTTTGAGATGGAAGCCAAAAGGGTCAATCCAAATAATGCAGGATAAAAGTTCAAATCCCAGGTTGCTTCAGCCTCGTGTGTGGCTGGTGTATACGTGACTGATTGGCTGAAGGTATGGCAGCAATCACAAGGACATGAGCAGGAATGTCTCTTAACATTCTTGCTTTGTTTCCAAAATGTGCAACTAGTTTGTTCATTGGCCAACAATGTAAAGCCATTTGTTCGCTCTGGTGTAAAGGTTGAATCTTTCCAGCATCTCCAACACATTTTCACACAGCTCAGCAATGCTCTGAATGTATGTAAGTGTGACTAACAGACACAGATCAACCCTTGCAGTTTTTCTTACCAAACTGAGCGTAATTCTGTCTCAGGTAATGCCACAAATTAAAAATATATCTTACCTCCTGGAGCACCAGGTTTCTATGAGTGTTCAAGTCCACATCTTCTGTTATTTTCAGCTCGATTGGACGATTTTCTTCATTAGAAGATAAATCTAGTTCAAAGGTCTTGGAATATCTGTTAAGTCGAGGGAGGTCCAAACAACCCGAAGACACAGTTCCAGCATTGAGTGTGACTTTAATCATTCCAGCATCTGAGTCTGCTCCAACAGAGAACAATCCAGCTGATGTGTTTTGTAGAGCGGAGCACGGGGAGGATTCTGCCTGGCTGCTCAGGAGTTCCTCTGCCTCTAGTTCTCCTCCACATGTACGCAGAGGTTCAACACTCTGGGATACGCCTCTGTCATGAAGTTCAGGTCTTGAAGAGTCAAGGCACAAAGAAAGATAGCTTTGTTCAGAAGGGATGAGACTCTCTGGGATATCTGAAGTTTTTAGTGGCTGATCTTGCACACCCATAGTTTGCTGCCTTTCCTCCACCTCTGTTACCTGTAGATTGTCTTGCAGCGTCTCTGACTCTAAGTGAGTGGTCACCTCCTGCAGTGCTTGTGTCAAAGCATCAATCTCAGCCCCTATTTCTGCAAAGGCGGCCGTGATTTCTTCTGGCGGGTCCTCAATAACCCCAGTCCAGTCTGAGAGCGCACTGGCCCAGCTGTCTACTGAAGACCACCTCTCCACTGGTGACCAGCCAACCCTCCTGTTGTCACCAGGACTGTAATCTGACCCTTGTAAGGAGTCGCTTAAAGCTTGATGATCCAGAACCTCCTTGTCTTCCGCATCCTCACCTGTCAGATATTGGCACGCGTCCATCCAGAGCTCGGTGGGGCTGACGCTGTGCTGCCTTTGCAGGGTCAAAGCCGTGACCTCTGCTTTCACAGATCTCACATCACTTTCTGACATCCAGGCAACCTCCCAGGCATCCACAGCAGGTGCTCGTAACTCATCACATTGGCTCGCCTCTGACACGTTGTTCTCTGAGACTTGTTCCTCTGTAAAGCCACTTTGACACTGTGTCTTAATGCCTTCTAAATAACGCATCGGGACATGTGCATCACTGTCTTGGTCTGCCTTTCCAACGCCCAACTGCAATGTTGACGGGTATTCAGGATGTGTGGTCTTATGAGGATCTGTTGTGTTGGTAAGGATGAAATCTCGCGTGTCGCTTTCAAAAATATAAAGATCTGACAGAGGTGCTGGAATCTCAACACTGTCTAAATTCTCGGATTCAGTCGGACTAATTTTGTTCTTCAGGCAGTACACCGGAGATGTTTCTGGTTCTACATACAGCTCTGTTGTACTGGATAGGGTTGGAATAGAATCACTGCAGAGATCAGGCAAAGTAGGTATCTCTTCACTTTCTGGTTCCAATGGATCCATACAACAAGGTCCAATGAAGACAGACTTTTGTGAAGACTCTAAGCAAAGAGGCATGCTGCAAGATGAATAGCTTAAAGTATCACTGTCAGATAGTTTCTCATTGGTGGAAATGTTTATTGTGTCATTTTCATCTGGGATGGACAGACCAGATAGAGTCTCTGTCTCTGGTTCATGCACCTGTACTCCAGTTTGATTGTCTGTGTATGGTTCTGCAGACCACTCAGGGTCATTTGTGCAAAGTTGCGAGGGGTCCATCAGGACTTGAGGATATCAACGTTCACTGACCCAAGCAGTCAAACTGGAACTCCACGATTGCTGGGACCAGGCTCTGTGCCCAGGGATGAATTACTGCCTCTTTCTGTTGGCGCTATTCCCTCTTTTGATTCAGGGATTCAGTGCCTGAAAAGAGACAAACACAATCATTGTTAGAACTCGTTGCCCAACTGTGAATAAACCACCTGAAAATGTCTTACAAATAGACTCCATCTCCCTTTATTCGCTACTCAGAGGGATGTGTTAATCTAAGCTACAGAGATGACTGGGATTTTGGTGGCTCTGTATTAAGCTTATCAAAACAAAGCTTTTCAACTGTTATTACTCTGTTGATAAAACTGCCTGCTGCTCAACAGCAGCCAAAGATTACACATTTCACTTTTCACAGTAAATCACAGTAAAACAGATGTTTATTTTTTTGTTTGTTTTTTGTTTTTAAAGGCAATGCATTTATTCACATTTTAACTAATATTTAGAGACATTTGAAACATTTGAATGAAATGAAAAAAGTGCTTTTCACTATAAAATATGTAAATACAAGTGGTGGTGGTGATTGGGCTTCATCACAGCTGTCACTGGGTGAGAGACTGTGTAAACCCTGTGCAGCAACACACAAGCAGAGGAGGATGTGGGGGCCAGGCAAGGGGGCTAGAGGTGCCCCACCATCTGCAGCTTTAGAGATGGTGGATTGTGATGATAGGTTTGAAATAAATGCCATGATTTATTTCTGTAGGGAGAGTTAACCTGGTCAGAGTTGTTGGGAGTTGAATGGAGATAAATACAAAGCAAAGGTGAAAGAAAACTTGTGAGAGGCTGCTGTTGGTACTGTATCAAGATATCAAAACATGAAGACAGAGCAACAATGATAAGGTTTAGCTGAAAGGCTGTTCATTTGTTAAAAGTCCAGTCAAATTTCAGACCAAATCCAATTGAGAACCTGTTGTTTTTCATAGACTGAGTTTGATCCATCTGCAAAGAAGATGGAGCAGTTTCATTTCCCCTCAATCTATTTTTTTAATTATGCTAAGCTTCGTGTTGGTCTCTCACCAAAAATCCCAATAAAACTTTATCAAGTTTGTGAAAATCCTAAAATTCATCTTAAATAGGTCAAATATTCCTCCTTACTGTCATACATCATAATGAACCCATTGGGATTTTTCATCTGACTTACTCTCTCCCTCTCTGGTATGCTGATGTCAGTGGTCCCACTGGCTTGTTGCCAAACTGATTTTGAAATGTCCCCCAGGCTTTTAACAGCACCGAAGACTATTTCCCCTGTTTTCTTGGTGGTCAATGTAAAAATGAACACGCACACAAAGAGTCCTTGAAGCTACAGAGGGTTTAAATGACTTGTCAGTCTCATCATTTTGCTTTTAAATTACATTTTTTGAAGTGTGGAACTGTTTTTTTGGAAAGTGGGTCACATGTGAAGCATCGGTGGGGTCAGTGGTTTCAAAACATTCACTCTGACATCTAAGATGGAAGCTGGCAGCAGAGTTACTGGAAAAATACCAGCTCATCTTCGCTCCTGACCTGCATTTGTCACATTTCAGCCTCATAAAGGACACCTGACTGAGTGCTGCAGCTTCAGATGTTTATATTGTGAAACACACACCTCAACAGCTGAGTACAAACTGCAGATATAAGAGCATTTCAGACTGAAATTAGAAAATATTTGTTCATCCTAATATTTGAAAACTTGCCCAAAATGCAGGATGCAGCTCAAAAAACTAATATTATTTACCACTTGTCATGCTGAGAGCAAAGAGGGATGAAAAGCCTTCATGCTTAAGCATTTATATTTGCCTAACAACAAGAATTTCTGTCGGATCTTTTTTTTTTTTAATTCATTTAGTTCAGACTGTCTGATATTTTTTTAAATTCTTTTTTTAACTTTGGAAAGAGCTTGATATTTGCTGGCAAACAATAAAACTGTTAACTGCTGAAAGCAGTTTAAAATCAGTCTTTAAAATCTGATTCAGAACAGATCTCCCATTAAAGTGTGCGCTAGTTTCAGGATGAAAAGTGAAAACCAAACAAATTGATGTTACAAACTTCAAACTGTGTCTAAATTTGACAAATTACAAAACAGGAAAAACTGATGGCATCATAATTCTGGTTTAATTGAGGAGATGAAAACTGATGCTCAATAAAATGTCAATCATGCAGCAGCAGAGTGTTTGTTTCAGCCACAAAGCCACAATCAAACGATGAGCCACCCCACAGCTGAATCGTAGCTCATAAAACTATTATAATTAAAACTCTTGTCTCATCTGCTGGGGGGATTTCCAGCCAAACAAATAGTACGTACCCTTTTCATGGCCGTGCCGTAGAGGATATAGACCTATGATGCAGGACTTCAGTGAGCGCTCAGGCAGAGCCGGCGATCTTGGGGTGTGGGGTTATTTTTAGATGTTATCCCCCGCAAGTACACAGTTAGTTATCTGATATTGTGAACATGTGCTGATCCTGAACATTTAAAACCTGATATGTACACTTCCAGACAGCTTCAGGGATGGCCTACTTTGGCTGATAAATTTTGTGATCAATTATAAACAGAGCCAGACACAGTTATTGCTGCAGAGAGAGAGAACATAATTAATGTTTAAAAAATAAAGTAGTTGCTCATATAGAGCCTTGCTTATACATTAATACTTATTAAACTTATAGTTTGTCATATTTCAACAATAAATTCTGATGTATTTTAAAGTAGTTGAAAATGTGAAGTAGAAATAGTGGCTATTCATTTTCAAGTTTTCTTTTTTGCAAATAAAAGGAGGGATAGTGTTGTGTGTACTTGCCTCTATAAGTCAATACTTCTTTCATTGCATTTACAGCTGCAAGTGTTTTTGTCTGTCATACCCAAGTTTGCAGATATAGATTGTAATTTTCTGCTGCCCCTTCTGATTAGATTAGACAGGTATCAGATACAACTAGAGATCTAGTTTGCATAGTTTGGTGAGCCTTCAATAAAATCTTCTGAATGATCATCTGGTCTTCATTAATAATCCTATTAAGATTGCTGATTGTTCCTTCATTATTTCAGTCTCTTTCATTCTTATAATCAGAAGTAGTTTGTCCTTATGTTTATGTCAGTTCAGTTTATTGTTCATATTTTTACTCAGGAAATGAATGTTAATGAATGTGTCAGTTTGAAAGACTTTGAATTTATACTTTGACTCAATTAGGAGCTCATTGTAATGTTCCCCAAGCCTTCTGGTGAGAAATATTATATCATTTATCCTTTATTAGAAAAGGCCTCGCTCATCCTTTTATAAATGATGAGCTAGGCAAGGCTGATTAGTTTATTATTTAAACTCTTGTATAATTTACAGGATGAACCAGCTTTCTGTTGTGAAACAATACATTTATTGAAACGTCTTGTTTCTGAGCAGGAGGAGAAGAAGGGTGACACAAACTGCTAAAACTGTGTTGTGCTGTTGTGTAACACTGATTTCCATACACCTGTTCTTGTTTTGCCCTGTATATCTACCAGGCAACTATTGGCATATTATTAGACTAAATTCACTTGTGAGGTAGTTGTGACTTTTTATTGACTCATAAGGGCGATGAATGTGACCTTTTTCCGAACAAAGTTCAAAAATAGAACATTTGAATGGGAGCCTTGTATAATTTCATACATCTTGAGCATGGTCGTTGCGAGCTTCTGGAGTTGATGTGTCCTCGTGATCTCATGTCGTCATTAAATGGAAAGGATCGTCTTACCAAACCAAGCTATATTTTCACACACACTGGCTTCAGGCTGGCCTTTGCGCTGCTTTCCAACACCCAGCCTGGAATGAAGGAAACCATATTTTCTCTTGATGAATATCACCTGAATAGAGAAGCAATTGAGAGAAGGAACAATGCAGTTTAACAGACAAAAGACATTTGTTGAATTTATTTTATCACCTTCGTGGTTCCAATCATAACATACGACATCTTTTTACTCTGATCAGTATTTTATTTCAGAATGCTTGGTTCGTCATGATGGAAAAAAAAAAAAAAACAGATGAAAAAATCCAAACAGCAGTAGTATCCTAAGCCTTTCTTTGAGGTTGCTCACTGAGATTGTGTCACCTCAATGCAATGCACAACAAAGCTCCTGCTCCACATACACTGTAACTGAGAAGGCTGTAAACATGGCTATGTCTTTGATGTCACTTGCAACTAAAACTCTTTGTGATTCTCTCTTCAGTTGAGTCACTGTCTGATAAATGGCCGTGAACTACTTATAGAAGAAATGAGGTGAAGTCATTTGTATTCTTGGACGCTTGAGGGACGTAAAAGAAATGGCTGACATAAGAAGTGAGTCAGACAGAAAAAGCAACCAAATTAGTTAGGTGGTATCGAAAGTATGGTTATTGTAGCTCATTAATTTTAAAATAAATTCTATAAAACTGTAACAGGAAATCCTATGAGGTTTGGGGGAAACAAATTTAATTATTACTGACTGATAAACATTTTTGTGAGTTTTTACGAAATGGTCATTTCCGTCAGTCTTGATTGGCCAGAGTAAAAGCTCATGGAGAGACAAAAAAGAAAAGAAACTAATTTCATCCGAGTATCTTCAAGAATCTGAGAGAACTCTGACAGACAACCATTATCATTATCGTGATATGCTAACAGCTCAATTTACAGGCAAGGGAGACGATATTTCACAGTAACATGTCCTGGATGACACCATCGGGTGTTGACAACCACAGATAATCCACTTAGATTTTAACTCCTCTGGGATTTTTGGTAGGTGTTCAGGTATTATTTGAGCTTCTGAGATGCTAATCAGTTGCTCTCAGCTTTATTGCCACGATTACACATTACAGCAGCTGTCCCAAAGTAAAAAAAAAAATAAGAGCAGATACTTCCAGCTGCACAGCATTCAAAACCAGAGAGAATAAAAAACATCATGTTTCAACAAGAAAAAAAAGAATAAAATGTTTTAGAAAAAAAAATGATACACAGCTACTTCAACCTGATCAAATCCGAAGAGGTATAATTCTAGAATAAAACAACAAAATGACAAGAATAAATGCTGTAAAAAGTACAAAAAAAATGAAAGAAAGGGAAAAAAATCCACAAACCAGATTTGATGCAATATATTTATTTATTTTTTTTACTTTGCTGAAAATCTTAACAGGCTACTTTAGTTTTTTATTTGGATTCCTCAAATGTTCAAACTGAATATTAATTACCAATATCTCCATATATGTTAGAAAAACAGACAGGCTTTCATGGAGTTTCCTATTTTTTTCTCATGGTACAGACTTTAAAAGAGTCTGTACCATGACAACCAGCACTTCTAACAATACCTGTACCATAAATGCAACTGAAGGATTTGCAATTTATAACCTACGTTGAATGTTGAGGAACAGCTAGTGAGTGAATTTTTGTTTAGCTGCTGTGTAAATATAAGGATGACCACTTCTCTTAGACACTCTTCAAAATGTGAAAAACAGGAAAATGCAAAAACCAAAGAAAAAAGGCAGACATGTTTTGATCTCCATAAGAAATTAAGTAACAATAAGAAAACATCTAATCTCAACTTGTCCGTGATGATTTTGCTACGGCAACAATTTGCCAAGTCTTTACGAGGGATACCAATATTTACATGTGAACGGTGCTGTATTATACGAGGCAGATTCTCTAGATGCATTTGGGTTTCAGGAAGAGGTAGGGTTTCTCAACCAACACAGTGAGAGCACAGCCGACTGCCAGAGTTAGCACCAGATGGCCGAGGAACAGGTACATCTGTAGAGGACAGACACCCATTGGCGCGAAAATATGAAGAAAATAGGAAGACAAGAATGTTGATTTGTTAAAAAAATGATGAAGATGAAATTCTCACAAAGTTGATGTCTGTGTAGTGGATCGGCGTCTCTTGCATGCCATTGTAGAGGATGATAAAGATGGGATGTATCAGATAGCAGGCAAAGCTAATGTTGGAAAGTGGAACCCAAAAACCAAAGGACAAGAATGTCTTGATAAAACCTGGAGAAACAAATACACACAAAAACTGAGACACTAATTCTTCCCTTCGCTTTACTGGTACTACTGTATACTTTAAACTGCAATATCTAGAGTTCAACGATAAACATAACCTAAAATCTGTGTTGCAGTTTTTGGTAAAAGTAACCAAAGAACAAAGAAGAATGAAACATACATGCTTTTTTAAATGAAATTAAGTGTTCTGCCAAACTGAAGATGTAGTTGAACTTATTCAAACCTCCATAGCCCTCTTCACAGGCCAGTATGATCCAACTCACAGTCAGGGCCCAGACTGGTCTGTGCAACCCCTGATATAGAGCATGAGCCACAGATGGATAAGGTGGGGTTTCTTTCAGAAAGTAGGCCAGTCCGATCAGCAAAACCATCAGAGAAAAACAGCAGAACCAACCAAACGCTGCTTGCCACTGAATAAAACATTAAGCACAAAAAATATAAAGACCTATTTCAGTGAAAAGTTACATCAGCTGATGTACAAAAGATAAAAATAATTTCCTTCCACCAGAAAACAAATGAACATGCAAAATACTTCATTCAGTTCTACTTTTTTACAAAGTAAGGGTTCTCAAATTCTTCAAGAATGGAAAATCTAAATAACTCACCCTTTCCTTTAATAGTTGATCTTTCTTTCTTGTCAGGTATATTCCTGTTAGGATCCCTATTAAAAACGGTCCATATCTTGTGTAGGGTTTCACATAGTAATGCAAAACATAGTTGTCTGATGTTCTGCAAAGACAAACTCTTCAACGTAAATATGTGTACACTAAAAGAAAAGGTAAATTTTAATTATTTACTGAACCTCTTTAGGTTAGGAGGCTTACATTGTGGATGGCTGAAAGACTGGAAGGTGCAGGCATGCAGTTACAGCAGCACTGGCCACAGTAGTGCTCACCAAAAGGCCTCCAACCACAACAGCAAACACACTCCTTTTACTGAAACAGAAGAGACAGAATGGAAAAGGTTATTCCTCTAGTTTATATGGTGTTTGAGATGATGTTAAAAGATGTGGACATACAGTCTGTAAATAAAGACCAGCAGGGGGGTTGTGGCATAACATTGGAAGTCCAGAGACAAGTACCATGTCCAGGGAATACACTGAGGAGAGATTTGGAGAGAGGCAAAAATGAGCCAGAATTCCTCCTGAAGACCATACATATGAAAAGCTGATGAAACTTACAATCTCAGGGACTGGTAAGAGATTGCTAACCAGCAGTAAGTTAGCCCACCAGTATGCCTTGCAGTCCATCAACATTTCAACAAATGAGAACCAGTAGGGTCCCCACCGCACCAAAGAGATAACGCTGATGGTGAGACAGACTGTAAACAGATGCAGAGGCTGAATCCTGGAGTGGGAAGATGAGGAGAGAAATGTAATCTTTCAGTCTTCAGATTTACTGTACATAAATATACTTCCTTTCACCCATTAAATTTGTTGAAATTTTCTTACAACTCCAAATTTATTGGCATTTTATGTGATAGACCAACACAAATAAATTTTTTTGCTTTGACTTTACTGCAGTTCCCCTAATTGAAATCCAAGATTTTGAGTTCGCCTGTGCAAAATTGCCTCTAAATATATATCCAGCAGTTCTGTGGAAGCCTTGTATGGTTCTCGGATAAAATTAGTGAACAAACAGCATCGTGAAGCCCAAGGAACAGAGCAGACAGGTCAGGGATGAAGCTATGAAAAGTTCAGAATATCAGGTCATAAATCAATCAATATAATGAAAAATATGGTTATAGACAAAGAGCATAACTCAGGACCCTACATGTACAGCCAGAGCTACAGGGGAATGGTGAACGTCAAAGCCTACATGTTACAACGGAAAAATCAAAGTCCCGACTGAAGTCCAATTGTGGAAAAATTCTGTGTAGACTTACTTGACCAATCTAACTGAGCTTGAGGTATTTTGCAAAGCAGTTTGGGGAAAACTTTCAATTGCTAAAGGTGGTAAAGACATACCCCAAAAGATTTGAAGTTCTAATTGTAAAGACAGTAAGCCACACATTTCTCAGATTTTTAATTGTAAAACAAATAACAAACCGGGTTCCATTTCCCTCCCATGTCACAATTATGTTGTTCTTTGTGTTGGTCTCTCAAATAAAATCCCAATGATGAAATATTGAAAAATGCCTATGTGGTATGAACTATTTTGTAAGGCACTGTAATATAGTCATCCAGTCATGATATTATGCCTTTTAATCCTCTTGAAGAGATAGTTTGCAACCAGACCGAGACTTAAATTGTCTTCTGCCTTGTCGATTGAGCTCAGCAAAGACCTGGCACTGAGTAAACCCCTGAAAAGTAAAGTTATTGGAAGTTAGAATTCACCTAATGCACCACGATAAGGTTAGCAATATTTCAATCTAGTCTCACCCCAGCAGTAAGAAGGTGTCAACAGCGAGAAAAACAGGCCCGCTGATGGTGAGCACATATACTGGGCTGCTTTCAACTGCTTTCTTCCATGTTTTGTAGTTATCTACAATGGAGACACAACAATGTGAACACAATATTTTGAAGACGTTACAGCCTGTTTTCTTTCTTACCTAGGTTGTTAATAACTGGGAACTGTGCACAATGGCCACATATAATCCACAGCAAACTGAGGACACGAATGCCGTTCAGAGAGGTATAGTTTTCACATCGGGCAGAGGAGGGGGTGCTGAGGACTCCCTTGCTTGTTGTCTGCAAGGAGAATGCTTGGAAGCAGCTGGAAACACAGCTTCGAGAAAGACGCTGTCCATCAGGGCCAATTCTGCCTGTAAAAATAAACATCTGAGTACTTGTCTTTTAGGAGGAGGTCAAATAAAAATTCTCCTTACCATTTTCCTCTAATGTGCCCCCATTCATTTCATTGCTGGACAAGCCACTGGTTGTCAGGGTGCCATAAAAGTTTAAATGGGAAAACTCTGCTGTGGGATTGACCATGCTGCTTTGCTCTGATCTTCTAAAGGCTGTGAACAGGGTGGCCAGAAGAGGAATGGCCAACATTACACAACACACACACCTGTGGAGGGGAAAAGATCCAAGTTTAACTCGACCATAGGCATTGATGAACAAGCATGCAGAATGATAGGAGTAATATCAGGGGATGACTAATATACTGACATGCAGGCGATGTCTGATGCATCAAGAGCAACTGCGTCAGCCATGCAGTGAGTCATAATTAGCTCCCGAGAAGACTGATTGGTCAGGATTGGAGGTAATGGACTAAGGAGGGACTTCTGGTTAAGCTGAAGTCTGTCTATTGGTAAAATAGGTATCATGTAAGGAAAATGTGAAAATAATCCTAAAGCAGAGAAAATCTGTCTTAATAAACACTCACCACACTGCACCAGCTGCTTCACATCGTCTTCCCCACATGAGTCAGGAACACAAATACCCACAAAATACTGTGTTGCTCCCTGTAGTAGCAGGATAAAAAGAATACAGTTTTTCTCTATGACTTACTATCCATCCATCATTAAGGTTTTTATTAGCATTCACCTGCTTCAGGAACACCTGGCAGTACTGTGTAGAGAAGCTGGGGCCGATGGCAGAGCGACACTGCTGAGGCGAACCAGGTTGGTTCACGTTACCGTCTTTAACACTGCTGCCCATCTTTCCAAAGGAGTCATACACTTTTAAAAAGGAGAGAAACATTGCCCCTTACTTTTTCTATAGGAATGACAAATCCTTTTAGGTGAGACATTCATCTGCTTTGATATGTAAGTAGGTCAGCATTTAGCCCAAGAGGATGTCCTTCTTATAAAAATTATTTTTAAAAAATAAATAAATTAGAACGTGTGCTCCAATGAGGCTTGTTTGCCAGATTAAAAGTGTATGTTTATAACAACAACCTTAAAGAAAACAAACATATTTTTCATTAAACACAATTTTCTGTCTTAAAAGTAATGTTTTATAGCTTTATAAAACATTACTTCATGATTAACATGAAATCATAATTAACAGAAATAAAGGATAAGCAGTACCCTAAAAAACATTTTTAAGAAAGAGCAAAAAGAAGCAGAAAGATTGATTTTATGTCTTCGGCAAACATTTTTCTTTAAGCTTTTCAGTAATGTATTTATCTACACTCACTGCCATTTAAATATTAGGAGGGGTGAAATGTTTATTGTATTTAAATAACCTTTTGATGGCCCAGTCTGCCAAACTACAAGAAAAATATTCAAAATGTGTCAGCACTTACTGAGAGCAGCATATTCCTTTGGCTTGTCCTGGTTTAATTCCCAAAGGAATGTGTCGATATCCTTCATACATCTTTGCAATATACTGTAGTTGAGTGAGTTTCCAAGTACAACACTGTCGCTCACTAACAGAAGAAACACAAAGCAACGAAAGGCCATTTCAGTGCCGACTGCACCTCTTTCGTCCACAAGGTGCTTAAATAACAGAAAGGGTCACCTCATCAAGCAGAGAGAAGCATGAAATTGATCTTCTTAAGGAGAAATGGAAAACAGCTTTGGAAACTGGTGCAGGGAGGATTTTATGCATCAGGTGTGAACAGCATTTAGTTACCTGAAAAACAGAAAAATCAGAGTTGAATACGTCACTGCACAGCATGACAGTAATTAATGTCATGGTCTGTTTCCTGAACAAGCATCAGGCAAATTTAATTTCACCAACCAACCAAATTTGGATTTCAGTAGAGCACATTTTGAATTTGCTTTTAAACAAGAATCATGTTAAATGTACAGGTGTTTTGCTTTGTTGTACTTGAGAGCATCACTAATACAAAGCAAACTTCGACATTGTTACAAGCGATTGTAGTAACTCTCTGTATATAATATGTTTCTAGTAGTATTTTTTTTCTTACTTTTTACTTCCATATAAGTAATATTATAACACTACTCTTCCTTGAGTATAATTTCTGGCTGTTCTACCCACCTGTAGTTACCTTACCTGAGATAGAACAAACATGTTTATCCAAACATGGGGGGCAACTGTGGCTCTGTGGGCAGAGTAGTTGTCTTGTGAGCAGAAGGTCGTAGGTTTCATTCCAGCTTCATCCTGCCACATGTTGGCGTGCCTCTGGGCAAGGCACCCAACCCCAAATTGCCTGGTGATCTGCATATCGGTGCATAAATGTGTGAACATTTGTGAGTGTGAATGGGTAAATGTGACTCTAGTATAAAACGCTTTGAGTGGCCAAAATGATTGGCTATGTAAGTTCAGTCCATTTAACAAACCTTTATAAGACACAAGCTTATAGTTTGCCTTAAAACTTGTTTTAGCGCTATTTTCTATCTGATAATTCTGGACCATTTGAAAATACAATTAAGAGCTTATATTATCACTGCCAGTACTTTGTAATGCTCTAACATGTATACATTACTTACTTGTAGTAAGTAATGTTTTAGTGTTTGTTTCTTCAAAATCTGTTGTTTTGTCATGATGTTAATTTCTACTTTGTTCTTATTGTGTTCTTTCATTTTCAAAATTTGCCCATAACCTTCTATTTTTAGAATGCATAATTTTTCACAAGTTATATCAGATGTAATGTTTACAGTTCCACAAGACTTGAGTAAAATACTTTTTTTACGCTTACTTAAATAATTAAGTAGTGCTATTCACCTTTAGTTCTGATTATTATTATTATTTTTACATTATCCATGATAGAACTTCAGAGACACTAGAAAGATTCCTGCATTTATTGTACAAAAGTACCTTTATGACAATAAATATGCTACACTCATGATGATATCAGTGCAAACTGCCCACTAGAGGGAGACGTTGTCTCACCAAGCAACCAAAAGAGAGCTAGAGCTTTATCTGGAAACAATGCGACAGAGGCGGGAAGAAAAGTTATAACGCAAACCTTCATTGCTCATTGTGAAGCTGGGCATTATTAACATGCGAAGCTTAACCGAATTTAATTAATTAGAAATTTACAAATACCAAAAGAGAAATTATGTGTAGTGTTGTATGAAAAAAGCCAGTCAAGAATAAAATACATACAAAAATGTTGACCAATGAAAACTTGAAAGTGACAGTGACGTAAAGGATTAATGGCATAGAAAAAGAACCCATTTCATTGCACTTTAAATGTGTACAGTGGCATCAACACTTTTCAGCAACCTTAGTAAAAATGTTTAAAAGTCTGCCTCCATGTATTTCTGTTTGTCTTAATATCACACTCCACAATTTAGAAAAATCTGAACAAGTATGACCACGTCTTGACAGGGGAAATTATTTTGGCCAAACATGCAGCAAATGGCAAAACGCACTGTGAACAGGTGTGAATTAATAGTAGGGATTTTTCTTAAAGTATGAAGTCATAATAGTGCAATAAGCCTTTTTACAAGCTGGCTTGTAAAAAGGCCAGCTTGTAAAAAGGCTTATTGCATCTTCACTGTATAGTGGTGTGGAAGGCATTGTTGGTTTTAATGCAAATAATGACAAGTGGATTCCTAATATTTTGTCAGGGAACAGCTGATGTTGAATATGCATTTAGGATTGGATCACTTCTGGCATGTTTCTCTGTTTATTGACATAAACAATACTTTTGCACACAAGCATCAGAACTTTTAAAAAACGGCAGAAGCAGCAGTAAGACACATAATTATTACACAATTCACAGACTGCCTCTCACATGCAGCTTTACAGTGCAAAATATTAAGATCCTTATCAGACTGTGGATGGAGTTGTGTGTCAAAAGCTGAGAAGACACTCAAAGATTTTATTTTATTCTTTTTAAAAAGAGACTAGTTTTTATTTGAAACAAATTCCCATTGTTACTTTTGAATGGCCAGTATGTTACTTTAAAAAAGTAGCAATTACAATGTAATCAATTTGGTGAATCAGAGAGAGGCTCTCAAAAAAAACATAACGAAGAGTTGAGTGGGGGCTATTTCATCATCTTATTTATAAAACATGGACTGGTCTAAACATTGTGTTAAGAGTGTTCATTCTTCATTTCAAGAATCAAAAGAACATCATGCCTAGAAATTCAGTGGTGGTGTAGAGGTCTGGGTCAGCTATGTTTTCTAAACATAGCCATCTTGCCACGAAGAAGCACACCATTAACTGCAGCTCAAAGCGGCTCATTATGTTATTTTTTTATCCAGTAATAAAATGTGGTTGACTCTATGAAATGTTTGTGATTAAAAAAAAAAAAATGGAAAAACTGAAGAAACTTAAAGGAGGCGAACATTTTTTTTCCACAGCGTTGTAACTGTCTCAGGCAAAAGTGGTACAGCCTTAACAGAATTTGGGAGTTTCTAAAGCTTGGTCTTGAATTGTTCTGTTATGAATATGTAGCTTGACACCAATCTGAAACTGTGTTCCTCATTTTTCAAACTTAGCAAGCCCTGACTGCTGTCTACTACTGATAGCACTCTTTCACAAAACAAAGAGTGTTGACTGGTGATTTAGATGCCAGGTCAACCCACAGGTGGTCAACCCTGGCAGCTCCTCTTCTTAGCCATGAAGTGAGACAATGACAGTGCTTTGAACATTGACTTGTGTAAAGGTCAGCCTGTTTTGCTGTCCATGAGACCAGCCAGTACCATTTTATGCTTATCAATTTGGGCCAATTTTACACATTGAACTGGTTGAGTTACAGTTAGTTAAGACCAAACAGAAACACGAAAGCTGTGGTATTTGGCATATATGCTGAAGATGTACCAGATGACCAGATGCCTGAAAGTTGTGTTTGTGGTTTTTATTTGTATGTAAATCTTATGCCTCCAATATGTTTTACTCTTGAGAATGGGAGATGCCTGAAACATCAGTTATGTCTGATGGTCATTATTGACCCTGTCAAGTTAACTATTAACCTAGATTCATTCATGTAAGGTGATGATTATGTATTGATAAGCCATTACAACCAGAAGCAGTCTAAATACAGGCTCGATTTTGTGACTTGTTCCATGAAAGAGGCTGCTAACAAAAAGAACCTCATTGTTCCTTTAAAAAAGTAATTAAAACACTATTGAGATAATGTTTTATTAACTGGCTATGTGCTATGAATATTTCAGCTTCACTACCAAGGTTACATTCATTTTCAGCAAGATCAAGGCAGCACACATTCATCATAATTCCAACATCGACCTACAATTTAAAATATAGAAAAGTTATTATAAAGGAAAAAAAAAACTATCTAAGAATCAGTTAAACATTGCTATGGATATGTCAGTCTTATTTCCACTGTGCTCTAAAGACAAATTGACACTGACAATATGGAAAGACTGAAAGTCAAGTGCTTAATATTTTATGTTTTAAGTATTTTGGAAAAAATATATTTACCTCAGAGAGCTGCCATGATGAGAAAAAAATATGAAATATTAAGTTTACAAATTTTACAATTGTTCTTGAATTTGGCTGAGGATTATTAGGCAAAAACATATTATTTGAGATGCTCAATAATTTTTATTTGACCTTTACTTTATTCATTTAAGTTTTGAAGTCATTGTTAATTTTTCTATTCATCAGACTTTTTTTAGCATTTGTTGGATGCAGTTTGTTTTTAATAGGCCAGAAATCTTCTGAAAGCTCAAAGATCCTCTGGATTAAATTGTTTTGGCATCTAGCATTTTTAGGCAAATTATAGATGCACAGCTGCATTTTCTTATCATAGCAATAAAGAAAAAAAGTAGTTAATTTGTTGTAATTGCAGTTTCAGAGTATATTCTGAAATTTAGGTCCTCAACAAAGGAAATACCTGTACCTGTAGTTTTAATTTTTTTCTACCAGACTTTTGTTGACTATCAGAAGCACTAAAAACTAGACTGGTAATCAAATGCAGATGATAACAGTGGTTTTATACATTGTCTTGTCGTAGTGAAAAGAATACTTTGGAAATAAACAGGTCATCTTAAAACATTTACTCAAAGTCTATTGAAAATTCTCTGTCTGTACAAAAACATTCCTGATATTTTTGCTGAAAGACACAAATGGAGACGTTGATGTGTATTAAATTTTCTTGCGTATATATTCTACTGTTTACATAAAGTTGTACACTACAACATCATGTATTTACAGGATAACCACATCTGTAGGAGGTACCACAGGTTTAAGGAACTTATGGAATGGTTATAATTCATCTTTCTCTCACTTTTGAGCAGCGCTAAGGGTCTTTGACCTTATGAATGCCATCCCATGTGTCCTCATGTGAGTTTTCAAATGTCCTTCAGTCTCAAATGTATTCCCACACACCTTACATTTGGTACTCGGCGTCCCGTCATTGTTCTCATCTACAACATCCAATTGGTTTTCCCGTTGACTCTCTTCATCTTCCCGGTCTCTCCCATTATATCTACCGAGACTCTTAAGCTCCTTTAGCCGATGGACGATGAAGAGGTGTCGGGCCAGCGAGCGGGGGGAGGTGTAGCAGAGTCCACACTCCTGACACTGGTGGGATGAGCCATCAGACTTGTGCTGGGGAATGTGCTTGTGGAAAGCAGCAATATCCTCAGTGGTGAAGCCACAGACGGCACATTTGTGATTTTTGAGAATGTTCACTTTTAGCCTCTTCAATGGCTGTGAGTCGGAACCCCTGGAGTTCAAGCCTGGAGACCCCTCATCTTCATCTGGATTTCTTTTGGGGCTTCGGTACTGAAAAGAAAGCAAAAGATGAGCTCAGGAAAATAGCTTTTCCATGAAGTGCAAAACTCATTGGCATCAATCTAACAAAGAGTTCAGTACTTTAGAAGAAGTGCAATAAAACAGCAGATTAGCCAACACAAGGTCCAACATTTCAGCTCATAAACTGTGATGACGGAAAACGAATCAGAAAAATAATAGAAAAAATGGAAAAAACAAAACAAAATATTTATAAAAATAAAATATGAACCAAATAAAAGGTATTTTTTCATTTATAAATATCAAACATAAAAACCAATAAAGCAAAACTTTATATAGAGAACATATTAAAACACAGAAAATCTTTACATAACTGTGGAAAACAAAATAGCAATAAACGCAAAGACAAATTCTGGCACACATTAAGTTGTTAAATTCATGCATCTGTACCGTTTGCTTGTCAGGTGGTGTCTCAACATTTTCAGTCCTTCCTGCTGGGTCTTTACCTCTGTGAATCATCTGAATGTGCTGGTCCAGCAGCACTCGTTTTGTGAAGGGCTGACTTAGAGCAGGGCAGTGTCTGAATATTAATATAAATAACAAGACAAATAGAATAATTTTTGTTGCTGGACTATGCGCATTATGTAGTAATTTTCGTTTCTTAAATTAAACTGTGCTAGTTGGATGAACAATGGAAAAAACCATCCAGTTGATTTTAATGTTCTTTCATATTTCAACTTTTTTACTTAAATGGATTGATAGAAAAATCTTTAATGTTGTGCTCAAACTCAAATTTTACTTTCATAGCTGAACTGAATGGTTGTGAGTGGAAATTTTAGCTCAGTACTATTAAGGATGCATTTATGGATTTGTGTTAATACAGAATTACAGCTATTGATTAATCACTAAGTAGGGTGATGGTACTCACGGGCAGGTGTAGACCTTTCGTAGTCCTTTATGTTTTAGACGGTTGTGTCTGCAGAGACTGTGGGAGGAGCTGAAAGACTTATCGCACTGTTGACATGGATGCTTCTTCAGTATCTGCAGTTTGAAAGTTATATTTGAAGTGTCACAAACACAGCAAAAGAAACTGTCTTTTTAATAACAACACTGCAGAACATTCACCTTGCCGTGTTCACGCCTCATGTGTGTGACAAACAGCTCCCTGGACCTGAGGGGGGCGTTGCATTCTCCACATGTGTATCCTGAGCTGACAGGGCTCTTCAGTTCTGCTGCACAGTTGCTATTGGTTGCCTTCAGCGGCGATGACGAAGGCTTCTTTTCTCCCTTGTCTTGACAAAAGACATTTTCTCCTTCTTTGTTGTTATTTTTAGGGATGTTGCTGTTGGCGCTATTGGAATTGGTGGGCTTTGCGCTAAGTGGAAGGTTGATCCCCAGGTTTGGTGGACCCTCTATGGTCTTCAGGGTTCCATGGATGGCCTGAAAAGATCCACAACAGCACCTTTTAACATGTTAATATTCATAATGTGCCATGAGCCACTTCATTAAATTAATATGATTGAAGTGATTGGCATTAGGTGTTACAAGAGGTTTAATTCAGCTTGGTTTGAAGTTATAAATAGAATAATTGTACGAGTAACTCCTGATTTAATAAAGAAAAAAAAGAAAAAAATTGTGATTACCTTAATGTGGTCCAGCATCAGCTGCTTCTGTGCATAGTGGATCGAACAGTCGGGACACTTAAAGACGGAAACTTTAAAATTGGAAATATGCTGCTCAAAATGTGAGCTGAGCAAGGACTGGAGAGTGAACACTGTGTCACACATGGAGCATTTATATATCACCCTGGAAGACAGAAAATGTCATAATTATTAGGAAACTTCAGACATTGCAAAATGTAACAGACTTAAAGCATCCTCTACAAACTGAGCAACAGTTGTATTGACAAAAGCCAATTCTAAAAATGTTAAGATTTGTCCAAGAAATAAGTAAATTTGTGTTTGTTAATTAAATCCCATAGTACCTTTCAAAATACCCTGTAAAATTGTCAGTAAAAATAAATTGATCTTTTGAAACAGTTGCATAATGTGAGCAGTTTGCTAAACACCATGTGAATTTATACATTTGCCATGTGGTCTTGTGCACAGCAATTACTGTGTGGTTTGGCTCAGCCACAAAACATGACAGGACTAGATTGCAACGAACAATCTGGTCTGAAGAGAAGATCATCAGGGCTGACATTTAGGACTTGTAAAAGTCTAAGGTCAGCAAAAGGGAAGCTAACATCTCTATAAACCCCACACTTAAACTTTTACCTTCGGGTTTGCGCTGCAGAGTGCTAATTGCAAAAACAAGTCGTTAAAAAGTCTCATTATTTTGATGAACAGCGTCGAGATAAATACTATGCATGTTTGCACTTTGACCTTGTCTTAATATTTAAAAAAAAAACAGTATATTTACATATGTTCTTGAACAATTTATTTTCCACCAAATTTTATGTTATCTGTTTTTAAATTTCTGTCCACTGAGACCAAAGTCAAATTTCTTGTTGGTGTGCACAAATTTCCCCAATAACATAGATTCTGAATCTGTGTGAGATTATACTACTGCAATAAAAGCTTAATGTATTTGAAGTTTTTAGCATTTCCCGTCAGTACGTAAACAGCTGTTCCTGAACATGGTTTGTCATCAGTGTTGCTGACGCTGCATGGTGTGGTTAGGTGTTAGGTGTTTAAAGGTTTCCATGTGGAAAAAACAAACACAATTTAAGCCACCATAATGAAAAGCAGCAAATCCTTCTGCTGAGAAGAAAGCCAAGGATGGTTATCTAGACAGAAAGGAATTGGACATGGCGTTTTTACGTTACATTAGCGCTAACTTGTGTGAATAAAAGAGAGGTTGGGTATCTGCAAATGTGTAGGCTTAGTTTCCCGTAGACCAAAAAAGTAAGAGATAAATAATAATACAGCAGACAAAATTATATATACTGTTAAAGTGATGAAATCTATAAAATAGATTTTTGTTCTTTATTCTAAACACATTGTAAACAAAAAGGGACCTACTTGGGCTCGCCTGCCTTGGTCCCTGGATGCTGTGTGTATGCATGGGAGTGAGTTCCTGGTGCAGACTTGAAAGCCATGGGGCAGAGTGGACATTTGTAGAAGACTTCACAGTGCATGTTCTGGATGTGAGACTTGAGAGTTGTAACATCAGCAAAGATCATGCTACAGTGAACACAGCTGGAAAACAACACAGAAAAAAAAACACAAAGGCAAGTTGAACAAAGTATGAATAAAATAAAGTAAAGCCAAACTTTCAGGTAGGGCCTTGTTTAAAGATTTTTTTTCATTTTTCCATTACTCTTCCAAACAAAAGGTTAGGCAGCAGAACCATAATCCAAAGCATATAAGACATCCTCCCTTCATTTACCCTAAAAAATAAATTGGCCTCATCAAAGTCCAAACTTAAATCTGATTTCAAAATGTGACATCATCTTAAACAGGTCGTTTTGGTTCAAAAATCCTACAGTATGTCTGAATTTAAGATATTTTGTAAAAATGTCTTAGGAAAATTTGTATAAATCAGTCCCACATGCATTCTGCAATTATGAAAAAGTCCCATTCGTTATTGCAAATCCTTGATGACAGTTGTTGGTTCCCCTATTAAATTAAATCATTTTAAAGTTACTTCTGTTCTTAGAAAAAACAAAAATAAAAAAATAAAACAATACCAACACTAGTAAACTATTAAGCTCACACTAAAATGCCTTTGGATGTATGTGTGAGTGTACATTGTTGTAATTTGTGTATCTGTGGTGGTTCTATGGTGGACTGGCAGCCTCTTAATGGAGTACTCTACCTCACACCAAATTACTTCTTTGATATGCTCCAGCCCTTCTTCGATTGAGGTGGTATGTTAATGAGGGAGAAAGTGTTTCTCTGCATTTGGCCTTTAGGGACAAAAATGTCAAGAATTGATTGAAAACAGATTTTTAACTGGTCTATTATTACTTGAAAATAATAATAAAAAAAATTAATAGCCTGTATCTTGGATGACTTAACCACAAGAATTGTGACTGTCACCTTTTGTCCCTGCCATTTTGTCCTGAATGATGTGTCATGAAGCGATATTAGGTGTCAAGCTGAAGCCAAATTACCAAGAAACCAAGCTAAATAACTGCAATTAAAATGACAATTAAAATGGTCTTTGGACATTGAAGTAAGAAAAAGATCACTTAGAGTGAAACATTGGTTCTCTTCAACAATGAAATGTACGCAACCACTGGAAATGATATCTCAGCAAAAGAGAGACTAGAAGTATGGATAATTTTGGTTTAAATTAAGACATACTCACCGATAGCCGATTCTGCGAGTGTAGTGCAGGCAGTTCTTGGTGACGTGGGACTGAAAGTGAACAGAGCGACAACTTGCACCACACTCTGGACAAATATATGGGGACTTGTGCTGATGGATTCGTTGGTGTGACAGAAAGCTGCACTGATTTGGAAGAAGCATCTGGCAAACTGTGCATGTTTTCTATGAAAGAAAGAAATAAATGTTGGTCTATTTTTTTGAACAAGCTGGAACAATTACACAAAAATGCAGGAATATTACAGAGTCAGAGAGGTAAATATTAACACTACAGGCCAGGACAGACAAAAAAAGAAGACTTCCATCCATCCATCCATCCATCCATCCATCCATCCATCCATCCATCCATCCAGAAAAATGACCATGCACACTCTCACTCTGAAGCCAATTTAGAAATATCAATTTAACTAACACACATTTTTAAACTGTGGAAGGAAGTTGGAATACCCTGCGAGAACCTAGACATGCACAGGGAGAAGAGGTAAACTCATGCAGAGCTTACCCATTCTCCCTGGGATTCAGACAAAGGACTTTCTTGGGACAAGACAACCATACAAATGACTATACACCTATGCAGCCCTTGTCAAGCCTTAGCCTTTTTATGAATAACATGGTACCTACCTGACTGTTGGATTCTGGTGCTTGTTGATAGTGCATGGCCAGTGAACTGTCATCCTGGAATACTTCATTGCACTCCAAACATTTCAAGTTGTGCCGACCAAGCTTTGATGCATCATCCTCCAAAGGCATGGCTGCCATAAGGGGAGCGCTGCAAGGAGCTGATATCACTGTAGTCTGGTTACCACCAGCAATCTTAGTTTGTGTTTGACTTGCAGGTGCCTGTGCTTGAGATGTGGGGGTGTTGATAGTGATACAAGGGGTCACTGGCAAATTTGATGAATTAATCATCTGATCTGCAGGAATGGGTTT
This sequence comes from Girardinus metallicus, assembly GCA_903067095.1. Classification (NCBI taxonomy): domain Eukaryota; kingdom Metazoa; phylum Chordata; class Actinopteri; order Cyprinodontiformes; family Poeciliidae; genus Girardinus; species Girardinus metallicus. The sequence continues at coordinate 41,806 of CAEGAE010062651.1, read as the reverse complement.
GAGGATTAGATGTGAGCACTGCATGACCACCCCTTTGTCTTTGTGACTTCTTGCATGAGATAAAAGGCTACATTTGTTGTAAAAAACCAAACTTTTGGCACAGTGATTGCAGGTGACCTCGATTCGCACACTCCGGCGTTCATAGTGGTGTGTCAGGCTCTTTTCAAGAGCAAACGAGTCTCCACACTCCAGGCACTTGTAGCCCCGGGAGGGTAGTGAAATACAGGCTGAGGTTGGCGGAGAGAGATTTGGGACATATACAGGAAGAGGGTTCAGGCTACTTAGGACTTTATTGAAAGCATCTACTACAGAGCCTTGAGAGCTTGTGAACACCTGAACCCGAGAGACTTTTTTGGAAGATTGGCCAGTGACACCAGTCTGTTTACTTTGTTGTGATCGTTGCTTTTGGGAAGGTTTTGAGGAGCATAAGACCTGCTGAAGATCACAGGCAACAGATGACACTGTCTGAGGAAGAAGACTAAGGTTACTAAGATGCACAGTCTTTGGCACAAGTTTAGCATTGGCAAAACTGGAGGCAGGTACCATGACCGTTTGTTGCTGGATAGCATTTGCGGCTTTCAGGATAGCACTGCTGGCACTTTGCACAGATGCGGCAGGGATAACTGTTGCTTTGACTGTAGTGTTGTTAGCCAGCTTAAGGTTAATAACTTGTGAACCAGCTGTTTTGACTGCGGATACTGGCAGGAAAGCTGTTGCCACAGGCTTAATAGTCATTTGTTTTGTGATTTCAATTGATGGGCACCCGCTGGTTGCTACCACAGTTGATGGGAAAGAGGGCCTTGTTGGTGATGTAAAAATTGTGCTGGCAGTTGTCATAAGACATGGACTATTGTCTACATTCTTCAAGTTTTCTGTTTCAAATTCTGGAAGGACTCTACTGACAGTACGCTTGATCTGTCCAGAAGAGGTCTTAATTGTTTTAATTCTAACCTTTGGAATGACTGGAGTGGTGTCTGTGTTAGAAGCAGGGGAACCTTTGCTGCTGCCCTCACTGATGACAACAGAGGAGCTTTCTGGTTCCCTGCTAAGAAGGTTCTTTGTCAAGTCAATGTCTGACTCTTGCTCCTGTAGTCTGTCTATTGCTTTGAGATTTTCTTTAGACAGTTTAGGCTCTTTCTGTGCTGGTATAGAGTCTGCAGTGTCAGATGTTTTGCCACTTAGTGATGCAATAGCTGCTATACAAGAATACAGTTTTGTGGGGGACTGGTCTTTGATTTGTGGGATACTTAGCACATCAACTAACTTAGGTGACTTTCTAGCATCCATGGAGGCTTGATTTTGAGGTATGAAAAAATTGTCTGTCAGGGTTGTTTCTGGTAAAGGTAAATGAGATGGACTGTAAGTATATTTCCTTTGACTCTGATTCCCGTTTTGACCTGATTTGTTGTCAGTCTTTGATATCTGGTCCTCTGTTTTAGCAGTGGAAGTAAAGAAGACTTGGCTGTTCTGTTTGCCAGTTATGTCAACTACCTCAATTTTGTCCTCATCATCAAACTCTTCAGCACTAGATATTGGACTGAACTGAGTGAATGTAGGAGCTTGAGGATTGATTTTATATCCATCATCTCTGGGAACTTTCAATCCTTTCTTAGTGTGTTGAACAACTGGTGGTGCTGTTGATAAGCAGTCATTAGATAGTCCATTGCCAACAGCACTTACTTGGGAATGAGAGCTAAAATACTTGTCTTTTTCAAATTTGGTTCCATCATATTCACTTGTGTCTGTGCTGCGAATGTTTTTTACAATTACACTAACACCAGCATCATGTTCACTGCAGGAGTTGTGAGGCTCATCTTCACAGTCAGTCCCCTGATTACTCTGTTGCTTGATTTGTCCATCTTGCTCATCTTGGTGACCAGATTCAATGGCAGCTTTAGGATCCACCATGTCAGGGATGTTAAAGGCCGCCAGCAGGTCATCAAAGTCAGGCGTCTTCATATCTCCCATGTTCCTTCCCTTGTTCTGATGATTAGGTCACCTGAAATACAAAAAATGAATTGAGAACACTTTAATTAAGCTTGAATTGCCCACTCCAAGACAGATGCTTTGATCACAACATTTTTGGAATATGTTTTTGAAATAAAAATGTTCCCTCAGTATTTGATATAATTTCTATGTTAATGATAAAAAATAATTGTGTATAATTGTTTGTTTTTAACATCTAATACAACATATTCCTGGCATTAGCTCAAAGTCTTTTTTTCAGTAATTAGAAATCAAACATACTGGGCAATCTGGCAGCTTCGTTAATGCTGGTGATCTAGTCTTATTGTTCACTGACAAGGAGTGAGAACACACACACACACTGACACTTGCAGCAGTTTTATATTTGCATAGGTTCATATGAATCTCTTGAACATTTAGAACACCAATACACAGAACAAGCAAATTTGGGGCAACAGCTGGTTCAAGCAGTTCATGTAAAATCCCCACAAAGTAAACCTTTTGATAGGCAAACAACTGCTCTCATAAACTCAGAAAATATGGATGCATTAAATTAATGTTTTGAGTTTCCCAAAACTTCACCAAGCCATTATTCAAAAACCTGTTCATATGTATGTTTTGTTTTTTTTAGCCTGTTAACCACCAAGTGGTGTTCGAATTTCAATGATTTGGCTCAAACTCTTACTGTCAGATGAAAGACAAACTACTAAAAATGTTCAGAAACAATGCAAGAAACACCAAGGCTCAGGGCTACTATAAGCTGGAAGATGCTGGAATGCCTGTCTCACTGTGCACAGCGAAACCAATTTCACTGCTAAAAAATGACAATCTGAGAAAATTTTTATAGTTAACTGCTGCTCACATGGAGAAACCAGTTGCCTTATTGAGAAAAGCTTTACAGCATGACAAGGAAACATTTGAGCTGTTTTGCCACACTGACAACAAACAAGTATGCAGAAACACTGCGGCAGCTGCCAAGCATGGTGAAGGTAGCATCATGCTGTGGAGTTATTTCTTTCCCAGTGATATTGGTGCATTTGATGAAGTGGATAAAGTAACAAAGGCTGATTACTATCACCAAACACCCCAACTTTACCACAAATCAATAGCTAACAGCTAGGAGGTTGAAAAGTGGACATAACTTGGTGTTCCAGCAGCACAGTTATTTTTAACGCCTGTCCAAACTGCTTATGTAATGCACAAAGCAAGTTAACATAAAGCTTCTGGGTGGCACCAACCCCTACTCAATTGAACATCTTGAGGATAACTCTTAATTTTGGGTCAGTGCTCAGAAACCAACCAGTCTAAGATACTTCTACAATTGTCATTACGAACACTGATCAAACATTTAGCCAGAATAATACCAAATGCTTGTGTAAGGTTAAAGATACTTCTTGATGCAAGGTCAAAAAACATTTAGACTGAAATTGGAAGGTGTATAGGTACAGTATATTTGATCCAGTGTGTATAATTTTGACCAGGTGTTAATCAGAGAAAGTACTAACTTTTGCATCAAGTTCTTGTTTTATGAATTCATTGTAATTGCATATTGTATAGTAATTCCACTTCATGTGTGATAAATCATTGAAAGATCCAAATTAGTATGGCATTCATGGACGTAAATTCTCTTTGTAAATAAGTGAACAATACTGTATGGATAGCAGATTATTGAATTTTAGATGCTGAATTTCTTATGTTCTGAATGTCAGATTTATTTATTTATTTTTTGCATGATCCATGCTAATTTGTCTTCAGTCACACAGTCCTATATTCAAGCTCTTGTCACTGTAGTATTGTGTGAAGTTATGTTTCCTTATATTTTTGATTGTGTGGCTCATGTTTAAATTCTGCAAGCAAAAAAAAAAAGTGATTCAATCTTGATCATTTCTTGATTTTGTGCAGACAAGGTAAATAAACATGGGTGCTTGAGTCACATACATGGAGTTTATCTTCTATGCAATACAAAACCAGAGCAATACTTTGAACCAAATATATCTGCACTCATGGACCCATGACAATAAAACAATCTTATTTTGCATGAATCCATATTTTATAACTTCAATTCGTAGAGAAGGAATCATGGAGATAATATGACAGAAACAGTGAAGAGAAAGAAAATGGTAATAAAGGGAGAGGGGAGGCAGTAAATCCTGTGAGAAGAAAAAAAATGGCTGCTGAGCTATGTGAAGCTGCAGCAGGGAGAGGAAGAAAGGCCTGGTTGAAAAACAGCGAGTTTCAGCCATGACAGCCACAGCAGCCTGACGTAGGAAGCTTTGATTAAGAAAAATGACAAAAACACAACACAGAATGGCTTTCTATACCAGCAGTTTAATGCACATGCACTTTGTTTTCCTCCAGTAAGAATCAGCATTTCATAAAAGAGCTGCAGTTTCAGTAAAGTGTATGTAAAATAATGGTGGAGGCATGCAAGTTAATCAGCAAGTCCTCACCCTCTTGTCTTCGCTCAGTCCAGCCACTTAGCCAAACCTTCTTTCCTTGCTGCCTTCCATCCTGCAACAAACAGTCACAACACAGCTAACCCACAGGAGGCATCCACCCCACCCTGTCTGGGAAAAAAAAGATCTTCCCAAACAGGCAAAGGCCCAGAATACAAGGTCAGGTTACATCCAGGCATCTGGTGAGTGCTGGTGGTCCTGATATGGATCGTCTTCGGTCATTCTCTGCACCACAAGCACTAAGACATATAAACAGACACATAGATCATGCTCCTGTGTTGAGTGTGTGTATGTGAATGTGTGAGGCAGAGCTCCCAGCAGCAGATTCACAGACTCCTAGCCAGCCCCGTCCCCCTGCCCTCGTCCCTTCCCAAATCTCCTTTCTCCCCTCGTGAACCGTGCAGCTCTGCACTCCAACACTCAGCAGGCAAAGAGCAGGCAGGGGAGCTCTGTTAGCCACCAGCGGCTGAGCTGTGAGGGGCTGCCATGGAGCAGTCTGGGCTATCTCTATCCCCATGTAGCATAGAGACGGCATTGTTCCCATCAGCCTTCAGTCTGCCTCAAACCGGTTTCAGCTGGTTCTGGTCACTCGACATAAAGCGTTGGGTTGCTGCAGCACGGCCTCAAAAATGCACAGGAAGAGGCTGTGCCCACCTCCCAGGAAGCACTGCAACTTTTTCTTTCTTTATAGACACGTTTTGTCATAAGGATCGTTTTAAGCTAGAAACATAACAAGGGAGGTGACGCATTTTCAGAGCCATAAACAGACAAAGAAGAAGTCAGAGGGAAAAAAATTATAAGCAGTCAATTTGCACCCCCAATTTTTTAGCGGTGATTTTTCCAATTTGTCCCTTACTTTCATTTCGTACCTGTAAAGGCCATACATACTTATGTTTATAAAGCACTGGGTGAAAAATTGAGAAATTCAGCTGTTTAGATACATGGTTATGAAATTGTAATGTGTATATGACATTGGGATAATTAGATGAGTTAAGAAATTATGACCTCTAATCAAACCAAAATAAGTGTGAGCGACCTTTTGACGAGGAATTTAAACCTGCAAGTTCTTACGTGGATAGATTTTAGAAAATCAGTTAAACTGGTTGTCATTGTGGGTGATTGACATTCACCCGGCCGATAAAAATCAATGCATGGTTGATAAGAAATGTCCAGGGACTCCATTTGCTACCCAAAATATTTAGGTACATGAGCAAGGTACAAAATGAAAAAAGTAAAGGGCAACATGGCAACTTGTTGGTATGAAATGGGTATGAATTAGCACAAGGGTAAGTTGACCAGGAGCTGCATCAGTTGACTCATGAGAAATTATGATGCCTAATCGAGCCAAAACATTAGGCTCAAGTGGGTCTATGACCAAGCTATTGCTGGTAACTAAGTCATGTAAAGTAACTAAAGTGGGTTACAGGTAGACTGTGGAACATTAATTTAAATCAGTTGTCAGTGTGGGTACACAATATAACAATGTTGAGTAGTCGATAGATTGTTAGTTCGAGACATCCAGCTAAGTTTCACACCCAAAATTTACAGGAACAAAACAACCAAAACTATGAATGTATGAAATAGCGAAGGGCTAAAAGATCAGACCAGGCCAGAATTAATTCAGATCATTTGATTTAACAGGATTCAATGTGAACATTTATTTTAATTGTCTGTTTCTTACAGTAAGCTCTTTGTGCTTTAACATCAGCTACAAAAGTACTGAAATGCTTTAAATATCTGCCAGCAGAACTAAACTGATCAATGTGGTGTGAAGACAAGCAACGTAACAGACAGGCAACAATCGAAAAGACGCACTTTCATGCATCTCCCGTACCAGAGTCCCCCGCAACCAACTTACACCCCCACAAAGACACAGATGAACGTGAACATGCACTTCCATGCATATATAGGTAAACGAAGCATACCCTTATCAGATTTATTTTCCACTCTGAGAGATATCAGGGAGAAAAAAATCTTCCTGTAGAGGCCTCAGCACTTGCTTTTAACAGCCCACTGTTTCAGCCTCTTTCCTCCTTCCCCACCTCCACCGCCCCTTCTTCCTTCTGTTCTTGTCTGGAGTAGTTATCAGTCTCAGTGGAGGCCTCGTTTTGTCACAAATGCCATCAAAATCAGCACCAACGCCACCGCCGCAGCTGAGGCGTGAAGTAGTGGATGGCGAAAGGGGGCAGTGTTCAGCAGTCAAATGAGGCCTTTTGTCTCTGCATGTGCAGCAGGGTGAGGGGACTCTCCACTCTGGCTCAGGAGCAGGAGCAGCAGCTGGTGCAGAGAGTCACACGAGAAAGAGAGGGAGACAGAGACATGGGGGAAGGTGGAGGACACAGAGGAAGAAAGGAAATAAGGCAGAAAAAACAGACTTGAATCTGTGCACACTGTTAATGTTTAAGGCCTTTGCCCTGAGACAATCCTACAGAAAGACTAGGTTTTTAAATGGATTAATTGCACTATTTTCTCTGCGATACATGAAATGAAAAAGTAAGTAAACTAGCAACATGCATGAGTATTGAGGCCATGTTATATATTGTACTACGCATTAAACAAATAGCATGAACATGTCATAAAATACAACAAAATATACATCTACATTTTTGTTATTCCAATCCAAATGAAAACAATAATTAAGAAATGTCTCCAAATAACAGTATGTGATCCAGAAATAGGTATACATAACGAGATATTTTGTAACCTACCTGGAAAACAGAGGTTGCCAGTAGGGTAATACTGGCTCTCTTTGGCCTCCTATGAGTCCTTGATTCATCTTGCAGATCTGCCAAAGACAGCCAACCATGCTGCAGAATAAACTAATTCTTCATCTTTATGTGAAAAATCTTAAGCGGATGTATTCATCTCAGCACACTAATGCATTTTAAACACTGGAAATGGAAGCAGAAGATGAGCATGTGTGTGTGTGTATTATAAAAGGCCCTCGCAGTGCCTAATGCCTCCCTGCACTGTGACAGATTCAGTGCAATGGAGGAGGATGAGGTTGCTCCCCACCCCTTACAGAGTCACATGACGTCACACTGCCTCCATTCAAACAGGATATAAGAAGGGCTGCTGGAAGCTGCCCCATCTCTGTTTCTGTTTTCAGCCATTTTTGCCCAAGATGATGTCACACTAATGCCAAAGCTCAGGACCTTAGGTGCTAATCTCTATCTGTTGTGTTTTCTGTTCCATTTTAGCATTCGACAGCCTTTCTTTAATGTTTAACCATATTGTTCAGAAGAAGAAAGCCATTTTGGCTCTCACTTGACCCATAACTCACCTGCAAGTAGCTGTTCGCACATCATCTAATTTGTGACACAATGTAAGTCAAGTGCTTTCCACAGTTTGTAATAATAAGTCGCATTCATGACAAATAGGACAGCGATCCAAAAACCAACCCCTGACTGCTCCTCACTCACTTTATTACATGAGCTCTCAGATTCATACTCAGATCCCTCAGGTTAACTCTTTCAGTGCCAACATCTGACTGGTGAATCAATGACTTGGAAGTCTTTCCTTCGGTTGAATAGAATTAAAAACAATTAGAAAATTGGCGCATGTACACATTATACATCTTAAATTTTAAACTATGAGGATGACACAGTTCAAACCTAAAATCCCCAAGATGTCCTTATTTATACTGTAGATTGAAGTTTGTGGACATATTACCATACCTTTTTCTTACAGACGTTCACTAAATCAGCAACTTAAAAAACAACATAAGGGCAATAGCATTCCACATACTCCATTATTGCCTTTAAATCCTCTGAACGGAGAGTGACAGAAAAGTGATGAAGACCAAACACCTCATAATGGCAAAACTATTCATTTAAACTGATGCTTTGCTTGCTGAGAGGAGGCCTTTAAATGATTCTTTTAGCTTTCAATAAAGCTGTCATTATCTATGTCATGTGACTTTAAATGAATGTAATGACTAGCAAATAGAAAAGGCATTAGCATAATCACCAAATGATTGAAAGCAATTTTACCCAAACTTAATTTTTTGCATGAAATGCCTCAAAGTAGCATTGAAAATTTGTTAAAACCCAATAATGTGGCCTTGTAATACTAATTTCTGTGCAGATAATAGCAACATACAAAGCTTGTGAAGGCAATATTAAACACAAATAAGTCAAGTAGTTTTTTTAATGTAAGAGTTGAATCATTTGATGAACACAATGTGCAATATATTTAATTGTCCATTTTTTTATATGCGGATCACACCACATGGCTTATCATAAATGCACCCCACAGTGCCATCTGCTGTTTTCATGCCGAAACGAACAGTGAAACCGGAACAATGAGTTTAAACTTATATTATATGGCATATTGAAATTGTGTCCAGAACAGGAATTTTTCAGACCCCTGTTGAGTAATAGTTTTTTAAAATTATTTTTTTTAAAGTTCATGTTGATCAGAGTAAATGTATAATTGCTGCTTTGTGAAAGGAAATTGACGTAGCTTTTCAAGGTGACTTGATTTGCTGGATTGTGGCGTCTGGAATTAATAAAGTGGTTCTTAGTGTAGGCGATCAAGGACAGACAATCAGGCAGGAGCTGTTTGTGATCTTATGAGTTGATTAACAACCTTCTCAGTCTCTAGAGCTATGACCATAAAACTGCATGAATTTCTATTCTTGACTCATTTGTTTTTTCGTTAAATTCACAAAAAGTGGTGAAAGAAGTGGCAAAAATATGAAAAGGGAAATCTATTAAGCAGTGATTTCAAAAGAACTTCGCCTCACATTTCATCAATTGCAGACAGCATTCCTGATGTCTTTTTTGTGTTTTCTTGTTTGGTCTCTGGTAAAACAAATGAACAAATATTTCAGATGGCACTGTACCGTGCATCCTACCTGTTGCTGCCCTTTGAACGGAGGTGACTCATTCTGTTTTGTTAAGGTCAACTCTGGACAAGCATGTAAATTGAACCATACGTACTCTTTTAGACTCCTGCAGGGATGTGTATAAGGTTGTGACCCAACAATAGCCAGAGGGACCCCTCAACCTTTCAACAAAAAAAAGTTATTTACCTATGCAGACTCCCGATCTGTCCTCATGCATTCTCTTTCTTACGCCCGTCTGTAAGTCTATACTGTCATAAGCGGGATCAGTCAAGTGTGAGAATTTGATATAGGCTTCTTGTGTGGGTGCCTCACTACGTTTGAAGGCAGCATTGCTGAGCTTTCTAGAGACGCAAATAATCATAAAAGATGTGACTCACGCTTTGCAAGTTGGAATGTGCTGCATTGTTGTGCTCCTGTAACAGAGTCGGTGTTTTGAACAGCATGGGTCATCATTGTTCCTCCCTAGGCGCTTGGTGGTTTCTGCTCTGGAAAAATGGTGAGGTTTGGAAACCTGCTGCAATTCACTCACCAAGATAAATACTAGAAGTGTGTGGGGGGAAAAAAAATACAAAGCAGGAAAGGGCAAACTAAAGTATGGGTTCTGAAACAGCACAGCTTTTTTGATAAAAAATATCTTATTACAAAAAAAGTCTTATTTTTCATTGCCTTGCAGCCAGCAGGGTTCTCTAAGTTGGACTCAAGCATTCATGGTCTGAGTCCAGTTGGTCACAATGTTAAAGGAAACTAAATGTGAAGCAATGAAAGGTAGCTTAAAGGTTTTTAGATCTTCTTGTATACATAGAGACTTTGTACACACAGAAATTTACTTCACATGCCTCCTATCCATACAGACAAGTGACTTCTTTTCAGACATCACTGGGATGTTTGACATTTGAGTTATTATGAAATGGTTTAAAAAAAAAAATCTTGGATTTACTTAGTGGGAATGTAAGTATTTGGTTTTCTCCGTGTTGATTTGAGTTTTTTCTGTGTGCTCTCTGTGTCTAGTGTGTCCTGTCTACCCTTGATTGTTCCCAGGCGTGTCTCGTTCTGTGATTATCCCGTGTATTTAATGCCACCTATGTTTCTGTGTCTTTGTCGGGTCCTTGTTGTATCCGTCGTGTCGCCTCGTCGCCTTTTTGCCTTGTTGTCTTTTTGTCCATCATGTCTCCAGTTGCTACCAGTACCAGAGTTTTAGCCTTCCGGTCCTTGCTGTGCCACCTGGATGTTTGGACTTTGTATTTTTGTTCTACATTAAATCTACATTTTTTCACTACTACCTGGGTCCTCAGCGTTTGCCTCACCACTACTACCGCATTTCATGACAGGGAAGTTATTTTACAACACCTCAGACATCCTTAAGCGGGATCAGTAAAAGCTACCAAATACGAAAGTTTCTGGTTTTTGTGTTCTCGGGACACTAATATTTTTTCCCCTTTTCTTTCATGTAAAACATATGAATGCGTATGAATTTGTCTTTTAGCAACAAAAATACTTTTTATATGTTCTCTGAAGATTAAACAGCAAAACCTCACAATTACAGATAAGACAGTCACATGTGGAGAAAAAACTAATTGTGTTGTGTTAAATTTCTTTTATTATTATTATTTTAATGTTATATTCTGAATTCATTTTCTATATCTGCTTAATTCTGTGCATGATCAAGGTTGAATTTCCAGACTTGGTCATTGGCCACTTAAGATACTTTTCCTACAATCCTGTAGATAAATTGGATGTATTTGAATAATTACTTACTGCCTTTAGTTAAAGATCGGAGATTAAGAGGTTAACTTTCAGCTCCAGTTGAAAGTTAACCTTATTGAATCTTATTGAAACTTATTTATTATTAAACTTATTTATTGAATCCTTCAAACACACGTTTTAAAAAAAGAAATAAAACCTTAATACAATATATTGTTGAGGTTTTACACCTAAGGTCAATATTAAGAGACGTTGTCTCCCTAAAAAGCACCACTTTACAATGTATTGCATACTTTTGGAAAGCAGTTTATACATTTTTTAAAAACAAAATATATTACTCAGAAGCAGAAATAGTTGGACACCTGCCTAAGTTCTCCAACGTAGTACAGAATGAGTGGAAGATAGCTCCTCAGCTAAGTCAATTTTCCTCAGGAAAATTGACTGCTGCTATAACACTGCTATGGTAGACAGAGTGGAAGCAATGATGAGAATGATAAACTGTCCTTAGTTTTTTTTATTGAATCATAAGACTTAATGGAGCCAGTTACAGCTTAGAGCACAAAACAGCCACAGCCCTGCTATTTCCTGTCAGTGCACCTTCAGTCTAACTTTCATTCATTCCTTCTTAATGTTCTTTCTGAGGATGACAAGATGAAGTGTTCACACCTTTAGGTAAGTTTGCAGGCTGACAATGGATTTGTACCACATATCTGAGCTAAAACCAGAACTGACTCTCAAGGAACAGAGCTGCAGCTCTCAAAATCTCAATTGCTCCAATCACTTTGAAATTGAGCTTTTCATAACTGGAAGAGATGGTTGTTTACACAATCAAAATTACCTGAGAAGGCAATAAAGGGTGCACACCTGGACACACACACTTAGGACAATTTAGATCAACCTAGAGTCAAATCGTGAATTCGACCATTGTGTAGCCCCAGCAATAAAAATGTTTTCCGCATTCGTTTTGTTTAAATTTTTTGTTAATAGTGTGAGACAAAAATAAAAGCATAAACCTACAATTTTTTCCATAAAGACTCTCCATCACAGTTACTGACTGAGCTTCATTTCCTTTCATGCTACTTTGTGGTCGAGTTAAGTTAAAACCATGGCAAGTAGTTTTTTTCATTATAACTTTCTATAAATAGGCTAATATTAATATATAACTCCTGAACAGAAACCTCCCCTCTAAGAAAAAAAAAAAGGTAGTTACCAAGTACATTACAGACTATTAATAGAATCCAGAGGTTCGGTCCTCGTGTCCCGATGACGTTCGTTCACACCTGATATATGAATTAAAATATGTAGATAAACATCTGCGATCTGTAATTGCCAACTATAAATGATCACCCAACTGCATCACTTTTCCTCCGTGGCACTTCTGCTAAAGACCCGCTGACGCACAGCTGTTTCAGGAGGGGCATTTAACTTTCTTTCATCAGTAGTCATTCCTACCAAAGGCACCGAAAGAAGAACTTCTGCAAGTCGGTGTAGCTGGACGTCTTGCTTTACCCCCTTTACATCGGTGCAACTAACAGGGGGGGAAAAAAAGCGATTATGGTGTAGATTATTTAAAGTTAGACCGAGTTAAGTCAATGCAACGTAAGGATTAGAATACATCGCTTGGTATAGAGCTGACCCTTTCTCCTATCATGTGTGCGGTGCGCCTTTGTTACTCATGGTCTTGCAGAGCGCTCTGGCCGATTTTTATTATCCTGGCGGCAGCGCCTTGTCTCCTGCGTTGCTCTGAGAGACCTGCGTTAGTTGTTGGAAAAATGTATCCAAGAGGCAATCACTGGGCTGTAGGTAAGAAAACCTTCATTTTTAATCAGAAATATTTATTTAGTAAAAATAAAAAAAAAATTAAAAAACGCTGAGCGTCTTTGATCATATATATATATATATTTAATGTACTATAACTTTCAAAATGTTTTTTTTTCTCTGTCATTGAACTTCTAAATTAAAGTAAAACACTCATTTATATATATATAGATATATATATAGAGAGAGATATATATCTATATATATATCTATATATATCTCTCTCTCTATATATCTATATATATAGAGAGAGAGATATATATAGATATATATAGATATATATCTATATATATCTGTCTGTGTTATGGACTCAGTCAGGGAAATAAAAGCAGCTAATAAAATGATCTCATTAATAACATCTTCTGATGTTGCTTTAAATTATTTTGCAAATTTCAAGTCATTGGAATTGGCTGAAGAATAACTAAATGAAACATATTTTTATAATAATAATAATAATAATAATAATGATGATGATGATTTTCAACCTACAGGTCATTTAATGGGAAAGAAGAGCATTATAAGTCTGCCTGGACAGCAGCAGGAAAACCTTGACTACCTCACGCTTTCAGAATCGGACGAGATCTTTGATCAGGACCAAACTGTGAAGGAAATGTCAGCTGGGAACCAAAAACAAACAGTGCTGCGAAAGCTGCTCCACAACAACAAGAGAGAAGACAACAGAGGAAAACATCTCCGAGAGGTCAGCCTGTAGAGTCAAACAATATTTGTAATCTCTGACCTTTAACATGCTTACATTTCTCTGCTTAATTATTGTTTTGTAGGTGTTACACCTCCTAATTTTGACTTTGAAACAGCAAGACAGTGAATCCTCCTGAAGGCAAGACAAACCCGGCTGCAAACGCAGCCTCTGACGTCTACTCAACGTCTACTGCTCTGTAATCACATATTTATAATGTATAAGCTGTGTGCTGTAGAAAGACAGTAGAGGCACAAAAACAATGTTCTGTTTTTGGTGAATTAGCATTTTTACTTGCACAAAATAAAAGGTTTCAACCGCTGGCTGACTGACAAGGTTGTGTTGTAGAAACCAGGAATCTTTACTGAATTACATATTACGATGACAATAACTTTTACTCAAAGAATTGAATAAATGCACACTTCTGAGGAAGAATTAACTTTTGCTTTTTGTTTGTTTTTATTTGCTCTGCTTTTCCTATAGAAGACTTATTGCGGATAGATCCAAAATGTCTGTTGCGAAGAATTTATTTCAGCATCACACTATCCCATCGTAATTCAACTGGAAACAGTAGATAAACAAGCAAACAAAAAAATTCAATTTACATAAGTTTGTGAAACCTGCACATGATGGTCCCGCCACTTGCACAATAGCCCTTTTTACCAGTAGATGGTGCGCAAGTTCAATTTTATGAGCTTCTCGTGTTTCAGTAACTTTCTTGTCGCACAAAACGCCAACGTCGCCATAATTAAAAGTGTAAAGAAGCCGTAAGATTGTTGTGTTGTTGGGTGATGAGTCTTTAAATGAGAGAAAGAGAAAAAAAAAAGGATAAATAAACAAACAAATAAACACCAGTTGATTTTCTCTCTGGGAAGAGATGAATAGATGACCATCAGTATTATTTTTGGCTCGCAGGGGATTCAAGCAGACAACAGGAAACGCTAATTGCAATAGTTTGGCAAAAACAAATCGTCCTTTTAAAGCCACAAACACATTCTTTTCTTCCTCCTTCTCTTTAGTCATTTGTCACGGATGATTGGTAAACAATTGAAGAGCAAGCCACTTTCACCCCTATTAGGAGTCTAATCCCAGGAGAGAGTCGGATACAGTTTGTAGGAGTTAATGGGGAGGAAATAAGATGACCTATGGACTCATTTTCTGAAACATACGGAGGAAGTTAAGAGGTTTAAGACACTTTGACTCAGACACGAACGTGTATTTAAAATATATAATTAATATACATTATATTAATCATATTCCTATACATTAAATTAGTAAATAATTTAATAATAAAATTATAAACATAAACACCGGAAAACTTAAACTCACTCCCTTCAATATTAGATGACTGTTTTATTTTCTTAAAAAATAAAAAAGAATCCTTGGGAAGGCAGATATTCACCGCTAGAGGGCACTAAAATCAACATTTCCAATTTTCTGATCTGTGCTGTCTTTCATTCTTCGTAAATGTTACCATTCCCGATCAGTATTCACGTCACACAACTTAGTCATTATCTATTTTCTTCTTTTTGTGTTTTACTCTTCAGAAGGTTCTTTTATAAAACTTTTTTTTTTGTATTATTTTTAGGAATCACATAAGAATTAATTCTCTAAAAGCTCTTAAATTGGTAAAGTATTCTTGCATTTGGAAACAGTTTTTAAAAAAAAAATATTTGAGAGTTTATTGTGCAGACAAAAAATAAATTACATTTGTTACACTGATAGTCAAAAACACTGTGAATGACAGCAACATAGGAGTGGTTGTGTTGCCATAAAAAAATAATGAAAGGATACAAATGGGCTCCATTACTGATAACAAAACTCTTTGCCATAATGACAAAAGATTAAAATAAAACAGAACATCACAGTTGAATCAATTTTCTAACATAAAAAAATGATATTTAGAGTACATCCAAATAACTGTATTTATATTTTAAAGTCACTGAACTTTTTTTTTTTTTACAATGTTTCAGGAACTTATGTATCGCCTATCAGGATTTTGACAGTTTGTTTTTCTTGGGATTGGAATGTCCAGATGTCCAGAATTTTACAATCCGATCTGCAGAAAGATTAAATCTTTTCAAATCACTGTCTTCTGGATGTTCATGTCCGTCTTAACCCTTCCATTGGCATCACCACGTCTTCCCAATAGACTGAATGTGCTCCTTGGCTTTCATCCTCAGTGAGGCTATACTGGAGTTCCTTGGGTTGGCTGAGCACTGGTATGTGGGTGGCAGGGAGCACATAGAACTGATGTGGGAAAGGTGAGGGCTGTGTCCCAGGGCTGGGGAGTTGAATAAAGACGCTGGCAAGGAAG
The DNA here is from genome assembly GCA_903067095.1 of Girardinus metallicus. Classification (NCBI taxonomy): domain Eukaryota; kingdom Metazoa; phylum Chordata; class Actinopteri; order Cyprinodontiformes; family Poeciliidae; genus Girardinus; species Girardinus metallicus. Next base: position 26,003 of record CAEGAE010062651.1, on the reverse strand, counting down.
GGGGCATGGATGGAGGAGGAGAGGGAGCGTAGGCCCCTGGTAGCGTCTGTGAGCCGCTGATGTAGCCTGGCAGTGACTGCAGAGGGGCCGAAGATGTGATAGGGGTGGAGAGCCAGGGCTCCAGCGGCAGCCCGGAGCCCAGGGAGCTGGTGGTGGATCGGCCAAAAGACAGAAGAGAGGGGGAAGGGGTGTCCTGCAGCTTGATGGCGCTCACCTCCAGCTTCTCCTGACGACGCCACTTGGCCCGTCGGTTTTGAAACCACACCTAGAAAGAGGTGAGGATGGTAAAAAAAAACAAAACTGTGTAACAAAAAAGTAAAATGTATCTTTAACATTTATATTACGGTCCTTGTATGTAAGATGTTAAGGTATATGGACATATTATAGTCACTTAGTTAATAGATTTAAAAACTCTGTTACGATATTGCATATAAGTGACAGGATTGGATTGAAGGAATTACTCTTAAAAATTCCTTTTAACTTAAAATATGTTTTGTATTTTCAGTAAAAGCAGATAATTGTATTGCTTTATTATTATTATTATTATTATTATTATTATTATTAGTATTACTTCTGTTGTTCTACAGTAGAAGTTCTAAAGAGAAACTTTGCACAGTCCGTTGTGAACAGTTAGAAACGTATTTATTTATTTTCATATTTATTTGTATTTATTTATTTTTCTAGTCTTAGAATTTACAACACACAAAATCAGGGTAATATGCCACTTCAAATAAATCAGTTCTGTAGTTTACATATAAACTCTGGACTTCACTGACTCAAAACTAGAATGAGTTCAGAATCTCGACCATTTTTAACCTCAACTTAAAACCCATTAGGCACATAATACTTGGGGCAGACAGATTTTTATTGGGGTATTTATTCTATTTTTCAGATATATTTCATTGTTATTCCCTTGCAGCAATTTTAACTCACTGCTTTTGGTAAATAGATTTTAAAATGCGTCTTATCAAAAATATTTGTGAAAGACGGTTTGAGGTGGAAAAATAAAATGTAAGCAGCCTCCAGCTTTTGATGCGACTTTTTCTACATTCGTGTGTTTTACAATGGAAAAAAACCCTAGCGCATTACAAAAATGTTCATAAGTAAGCAGATTATTATCAACGAAGCGACTTGGCGAATCCTCCTGTCTGTGACAGAAAACAACTAGTGGCATTATTTTGGAGACCATGTCCCACCTGCACTCGGACCTCCGGGAGGTTGACCTTTAGGGCCAGCTCCTCTCTGCTGTACACGTCCGGGTAATGGGACTTCTCGAAGGCCCGCTCCAGTTCGTGGAGCTGGAAGGTGGTGAAGGTGGTTCGGTTCCGGCGGTGTTTCTTTTTCTGGTTCTCGTCGTCGGACAGCTTGCCGTCTCTGTCCGGTGAGTCCGGACCTGCGGAAGCTTCCCCGGTGGACACACCTGCTACGAAGGAGAAGGAGGCGTTCAGCGACTCGAAGAAAAGAAAGGCGAAATTACTGTTTTTCTTAGAAAAGTTTAAAGGACAAACCTCTATTATTTTTTTCCTTTTTCTTTTTGAGTTATTGTGTTTTGTTTGCTAAAACTTTCCTTAGCTTTTTATGAAGCAACACCTTCTACATTATTTGACCCCACTTGTGACTTTACCGAGAAAACAGAAGTCGTGGCTGTCCACAACAGTGTCTTATTACAAAAAAAAATAATAATAAAAAAAGTAATAAACCAATACATCCTTCAAACATTGTTGTCAGAAATGAAACAAAAAAGATACAAAAATTAAATCTACTCACTCTCACAACTGTCAGTGTAATGACTTTTCTTCTTCTGGGTCACAGTAACATTCCCGCTGCGGTCCGGGTCTTTCTGTGTCCCGGTGAAAGAGGCTGACTGGAGGAAGATGGTGTCCTCTTTGAAGCCCAGGATGGCCTCGATGCTGTGGACGGTGGACGGGTTGGTTCCCGGGCTCTGCATGGAACGTGCGGAGGGAGAGACGCGCTCATCCATCATCATCATCATCATTTGGGTTGTAGATCCGAGCAGCCACATTGGTCGCTTCAAGTCCAGAAGAAATGTCAGAATTCACAGACTCCTACTTTTTTTTTTTTTTTTTTTTTTTTTCTACTGAAACTTTTCCTCTCTTCTCAAGTCTTATTTTGGAAAAGTTCTCTCTGTTGTTATGGAGCATCTTTGCTGATGGTTTTTAAAGTGGTGCTTGTGCGGGACACCCCTCCCACGTCACGTCACAGAGGGGACGTCCTGCTGGATTTAGGGGGTAACATGCAGCCACCAGCCTTCACCCAGCAGAACTCCACCCCATCCCCATCCCATCCCAAGTGCATCAGCATGCCTCTAAACCTACTTACATAAATCTTAAAACCATCTTTCCTCTTCTCCAGATGTCATGTTCATGTCAGCGTGTAGGGGGGGGGGGGGGGGAAAGATTAAGCCTACAGATTAAGGTACAACAAAATCATAATTACAAGATCTCTGGTGAGATCGCGGATTGCAAGATGACAGCTTAATATTTAATCACATCTTCAAGATATTGTCACCAAAAATGAGTTTGTTTGTTGAATTGTTTTGCAGATCAGAAAAATAACTGTAGTTTTCACACATTCAGATCTCAAACTGCCATAAATGTATAAGCTAATTGAAAAAAAAAAACAACCTAAATTAACACTTTATCTAACAAAAGATTTTTTTAAAAAATGTCTAATGTTCAATAGTGTGACTAATGCATAAACAACGACAATTTGAGCTTATTGCCACTTAACAAACAAACATTGACAGCAGTGTGGTAATCCTCCTTAAGGGGATTAGTTATTTTACTCAAAAGAGTTAAAACCCCTAAAACTATTTCGTTTTTCCTAATTAAAGACGTTGACCTGCGTTGGCCCAACAGAGAGGGGGTCCATGAAGAATAGCAGGATACTAAATAATGTCTTCACTTAGACCACAGAGCGTAAGGTAGGTGTATAACTAAGTCAGTTCAGCAAAAAATAAAAGCTCTTATTTTATCCTGTGAAAAGCGCTTTACAAATAAACTTTACTTACTTTCTTAGTGTCTACCTAGTGACTCACTTGCAGCACAATAGTAAAAACACGTTTACCATCTTAGTGGAGAATTTAAACTGACAAAGCAAAGCTAGGTTGCTGGTAATCTCAAAGAGAGGCTTCAAAAACCACAAAGCTGAAAATAATTCACTCTGTGAAATTATTTATTTCCAGCCTGAAGAAATCAAATGCAAAAACTAAAACGTAAATAAATACAATGGACAGAAATAAAAGAAACAATTCATGATTCAGCTAGAGCACAAGAGTTTTTCTTGGGCTTACAAAGTCAAATTATTAACGAGTCTGACACTAACATGGACAAATGAACATTTTTAAGTTTTGGATTTTGCTTTATTAACATATGTCTGCAAGCGTGAGAGATGATACTCTCATGGAGACTCATTAGATTATTAAATAAATAAAGTTGGTGAGAGGACACAGGCTTGAGAGAACCGTGTGGAAGGCAAAAATATATAAAAGAAGATACCATTAACGCTAACTCTCTAGGATTTGTTTGTTAAAAACTCAAATGGCCGCAAACTGGATCCTGGTTGACGTGGTGCCAGTTCACAAGATTAGCAGCTAAAATATGGAGTGAACTCAGGTAAAAACTGAGTGAAAGTCAATAAAAACAGGAAAATGGAATGTTTTACCCCTTTGAAGTGATATAAAACTAGATAAAGTAGCGAGTTTACACAGCCCCAACTAGCTATATAAATGAACTGTAAAGGGTCTAAGCTGCTCTGAGTTGCTCTAAAGATCTCAGCTTTTGCAATGTTCTCAAAAGACTTCAGAATGAGTGAGGTAAGAGGCACAGAATGAAAAACATTTTGTGTCTTTGGGGATTTGCACAAGGTCACAGGTACAGTTACTGGGTCTTTCCAGAACCTGTTCACTCACTGAAGTAAGAGAGACTGTAAAGACAAAAGACAGGATGCCAGCCAGCTGTTTTGCAAACTTCCTCATGAGTCTGTTCCACAAATTTAGTTTTGTAAAATGAGAAGCTATTTTTTAATAATAAGTTTTATGTTGATTTTTTCAAGCTTTATTAGCATTTTGATAATTACTGTGATCAATGTGAGTTATGTCACGCCACATATTTTGTTGTGAAGACAACAAAATATGTCTCTTCATTTGCCATTTTATCTGATTGTTTACAACATTTGGCAAATCTTTAAATAATTATTTTAGACTTTAACTTTTCTGACTCTGATAGTCAATGAAGACACATCAATATTTCAAGAATGATGCAAATCATTCGACTACCTCGCAGTCTGAAACATTTTATCCATTCTAATTTTACAGGAACTTTAAATTGCTCTGAGTTGCTCAATGTGACGATGTCAACATTGCATCGTCCCATTGTGCAGAAAAAAAAAAAGAAACGTCACTGGGAAAAAGATGGACTCAGTGAGGGAAAGATGGCACAGGCCAACAACCTTAGCAGCGCTGATCCTATTAGATGTAATCTCCAGACTTTACAAATCCACAGCCGTTCAAACTTGGCTTCTTGTAAAACTCGGAATGCTGCAGTTTCCCATCAACCAGCCCCCCCAGCCTCACCCTGATTCTCCTTAGCCTAATCTTTCCTAACTGTTTGGATAATGCCCAATTAAATTAATACCTATTTATTTTTCACTCTGTTATCCTTGATTTGTGTAAATAAGATTAATTGCAGCTACCCAAAGGTTACATGTTTTCTGGCTGTGTGACTGAATATGAGGGATAATCATCATAAAAACTATTGAGGATTTAAATTCAAGGAACGGAAAATATTCCTTATCAGTGAATGTAAGCATCCACATTTTTCCAATATTAATTGGACTTATTGGGTTTTAATGGCAAGAACAATTATCTAAATTAAGCAGCTAACACTGTTTTCCCAGGGATACAAGATGCTAACTCCTCTCCTGTGCAATCGGTTTTCTGATACAATCCCATATTCAAACTGGACTAATAATTAAAAGTGAAAGGAAAATAAAATTGTTTTTTTCTTTTTTTTTTTAAAGAAATTCCACCATTGACTCATTGCTTGTGTTTAATATGCATTTTTATTTGAACAACAAATTTGTCTTCTCACAATCACGTACATTCAAGCATTTCAAAAACACACATCTGTCGCCTTTATGATTTATGTATTTATACAATAAGTTTGTGCAAATCTGCAAATGTTTCTGCAAAGACTTAATCCAGCTGAAATTATTGTAACACCTGAAAATGACATGCTTTCGTGCAACACCAACAGTGGTGACTAAATATATCAAACATTTATACAGCAGAAACTAAAATGAAAGAAAGAAAAAAATCAATAAAACTGAGAGGAAAGTTGCACAATTCAGGAAAGATTGGTTTTCTATCAGCACATCTTGGATTACCTTGACTTTCTTTTTTAATGAAAAAAAAAACACACACACACACACACGTAGAGACTAACCTGTCTCATTTCATGACAACACTGAACAATAAGAGTGGAGGATTTGGGCACCATTGATACAATATAATGTACTGCAAATCTGTGAGCAAAAAAAGAAAAAAAAACTATAAAAGGAAAACTTTATAGCTGATTTTTCTGATGGTTTTAATATAATTTCTTGTTATGATTTGAATCAAATAATGTGAAATGAGAGAGGGCTTATTCTCAAAAAAAGTAAAAAACCCCAAATTCACAACTTGGTTTACCCCAAGAAAAATGTGAAATTATTATCTTAACAATCCCCCCCCCCCCCCCCCTCCGTCTTTCTGCCATTTGCTTTCCCCACCCTTGGCTGTTTACATGACAGAGCACTTCTCCTCTGCTTTGCTCTTCAGCTCGGTCACCGTGGCAGAGGCTTTTTCCTTCAACTGGTCCATGTCCATGTTCTGCAGGTTTTGAAACTGGCCCATTAGGGAGTCCTTGCCCTCCTCCTCCGTGGCGTCCTCGTCCACCATCTTGAGCAGCTCCTCGGGCACGTCCACGTCGTCCCCGGCCATCTCTATCATGTTCTCGTCCTGCTCGCTCTGCAGATGTCAACGTTAGGAAGGAGAATGTGGTCAGGAACCAATGAGCTAAGATTCAGACATCGAGATATATATCGATAAATCTGATAAGAGAAAAATGTCAACTTGTCCTTCTGTAAGATGATTTGTTATTAAAGATGATTTATGGTTGTTTGCATTCATTTTGGAAAAGAAAAAAAAAAAAACATGTTTCATAAACATTTTTCAAGATGACTGCAGGCAGTAGTTCTTTTAAAGGTTTGTTAAAAAGTTGTTGGAAAGAGGGGAAGAAGAGGGCATTGCTGCCTTGTTTCAAAGATCTGCTTTCAAGAAACAAATTTAGCATAAACTGACTTTTGGTTGTCAAAAGCTGTAAACTTCTAAAAATAAATAAATAAAGAGAAACACGTGAAGAAACAAGTTCGTGTTTTTTTTTTTTCTTTTTAGCTTGACTTTTGGTTGAACTCCAATTAGTACTTTCTCCTTACTTTTATCTGTTCTTTTGTTTGACTCATTGCATGTTTGTTAGTATCGTTACAATTATATTTTGAGGTTCTTTTTAATCAAAAATATAACGTTTTTAGGTTTTGTTTTTACGCATTTGTGTTATGGATAAACTTAGTGTTTTAGAATATTTTTATTTTTATATTGTCTGTACCTGTCCTTTGTGTTTCCTTATTACAAATACAATTGTGGGTTTATTCATCAGTCCTAACAGCATATTTGTCTAATAGTGATTGTTATAGTGTTTGCTTAGCTTGATATTTGAGTGTGACTGATTTTAGCAGAATTTTGTCTTTGTCCTGTAAACACCTTGGATTACACTTACAAATTGCTCTATAGTTATGAACTTATTGGAAAAATAAACATTTGTGTTTGGCTTTTTGGGTAAAAACACTGCTTTGCTTTTACTGCTGTACAGTGAAATCAAATACATTGAATGGATCATTTAGAAGCAAACAATAATGAAAACAACCTAATGTGAATATTTGAGGATATTTTGTGTTTTCCATGGGTTTCTGACTTTAAGTTTCCTCCTCTTTATTATTAAATCATAAGCCTCATAAGCAACTAAATGTGAATAGACTCTGCCCTGTGACAACTTTAAAGTTCAATCTGTGGGATTATCTCAGACCTGATTTAGCCTTTCTTCCCAGGTACAGTCTAAAGATAACCTCTGTAATGTTGTGCGGCTGTCTGCTTCCAACTTCCTGTTTCTCTGAAGAAACTACACCTTCCCCGTTAATTCTAAGTGGATTTTGTGAATAACATTCGATTACACAAGTCTTATTCATTGGAACAACAAACTCAAGTTACTTTTTTGGAAAAAAAGAATAACAGCTAATGTTCAGACTTTTTACTTTTCTGGCCTTCCATGTGACATAAACATGATTTAATGAAAACAATAGCATGTTATTGTTCAAATGTTATTACGTGTTTGCTTTCAAGTCATTGATATTTAGCTAATTTCTTTAAAAATTAGCTAAATATTTAGCAAGTGGTTTTTCAACCACTTGCTAAATAAAATCTAGCAAGTGGTTGAAAAACGAAACCAGACATTGATGTGCCATTAGCTGAAGGCTATTAGAGCAGCTAAAGTTGCTGGCAGATGCACTGTCATCACAAGACTGGTTTTGGACCAACGTCTCAGTCATTTACTGAAAAACTTCAGGATTGAACAGTTTAAATGACGTCTCTACATACCTTTTTTGCTCCCTCCATTACAGTTTGTTTCTCTGTCAAGGCTCCTCTGAAATCCACCAATTGCCCAGTTTAGATCCACTAAAGTAAATGTTGCAGTTTGCTGGAGCCAGATCCCTCTGCTGGGGTTCACCCTAATAGGCTTGGGACACCTGCTCTGTGGCATTTGGCTTTCTAAGACTAAAGGTGCAACAAGTCTTTCTTCGTAATCTCCTTCTGAACAGACTGCAGCAGCCAAGTGCTGCTGTCATACGGGGATGACCTCAGCTAAAACCCAACCAAATAGCGAGCTGAATTAGTAGATATTGTTGGGTTTTCCTTTTTTTGTTTTTTGCATTTCATTTAAAAAGACTTTTAGATACAGCCTCCTCCTGTCTTTGTTGTGGAATTGGAATGTTTACAGTAATTTGGAGCTGTTTTATAGTTTTATATTACTGATTGATTTTTCTCCTGCTGTGGCCTCTTCGCTTTTCACTTTTAACCTGCTGTTTCTTCCATCTCCAAGGTGATTTTTGCTATTTTTAAGCTGCAGGATTAAAAGCTCCAACATAGAGTGACTCAAGGAAATCTTCAGTACCAGCTAAAAACATCCAAAACTTTTTTTGTTGTGGATTTGGGGGTAGTTGGATTTCATCCTCTAAGAACCTGTAGTTTGGTATTAGCTTCATAATAATCCAAATGACTCAATTGGATTCAGAATCATTGTAAATAACCAGCTTCACAAAATAATAGAGTTTTTGTCATACAGTTTAAAATCCTTTACATTGGATGCCAGAGAAAGGTGGAGAGGTGGGAGGGAGTTTCCACCAGCCTGGCCAAGTAAGATCTAATATTGGCTTTCAATGCCTGAATTACTTTATATAGAGTAAAACACCAACTTTCTAGGCAAGAAGTACTTATACTCTAATGAATGTTTATTCTAACTTTCTACTTAAATCTATGTAGCAAAATCAAAATTAGGAATGAACTGTAACAATTAGTGTGTTACACTGTTTATGCAGCAGTACGAATAGTTTCTACTTTCTATTTTAGATAAAAGAAATTTGATTTAGCTTTTTTTTTTACTTTTTAAATAACTATGACAGTGGAATCACAATATTTTACTCAAGGTTATCATACAGTAACAATCTCAAACCAGGCAATTCCCAAGTATTCAGATTCCTCAAGTCATTGATAAAACATAGTGCATGGATAGTGCATAAGGTATTTCTTCAAGGTTAGTATTACACCCTATGTTTTGCCTTGTCGGCCATGTGGTTGAATTGCATCTTAAAGGATATAAATATTAAAAGTTTGGTAAGGATGTGATTGCGTAGCACTGTAGCTCTGAAACCACCCATCGTGGTACTTGGCCTAACTTTGGTAGTACTCAGGATACATTTTGGCACCATTATTTTCCAAATAAAAAATCTGTACTAAACACTTCTGATAAGAAAGGTGTAGAGACAATGCATGGTTTGTTCTGTTTATCTCCAAAGTTTGACTTGGATGTGGGAGTGACATGAAACTGAGCTTAACCTTGTTTTAGTTGCCAGTTTTAAAAATGACTGGATTCCCCATTTGTAATGATCAGTGACCCGGTTTGTGTCTGTTAGCAATACAATAATGATGTATTCCTTAGTATTTGCAATTTTTGACACTTTAGCATGTTCATGGAATGAAGTTGCAAGTGTGAGATAGTATTATAGCCAAAAGTTATAAAAACACCGAACACTGTGTTGCTGCAGCAACTGTAAATGCATAAAAGCCATTTTGGGGTTTTGGACTTGTTTCACATTTGAAATTTTGAATATTTTTAACCATTCTGTTAATATTTTAAACAAAACTTTAGAAAAAAACATGACTTCCAAATGACAATGGAACATATATTTAAACAAAATCCTTTAGTTAATTATTTCCAATGAAGACCAACTTCTTCCTTTAAACAAGTGGGAAAATACCAAAACGAAATCATGAAAATTTACTATTCAGTCACTATGGAATTATGGTAATTTTCCTGACATCCTGAATCAAGACAACTATATTATTCAACGTGTAAAGATAAAAATGTTTACCTTTGGCAGTCTGTATTTGTCCCTGAGACACACTCTGAGCGTTGCCCGCTCTGCCTTTTTGTGTAAGAAATCTGCATCCCTTTCCATCCTGGACAAATAAAAAAAAATAAAACAATCTCAAGTTTGTTTACTCTTGGTCACAAAAACATATTACAGTTTAGTTAATATATCCCGTATGTAGACAAGTTTTTTCATTGACTTGCATATAAGTTTGATTAACCTGTTAAACATATGGAAGAAATGTCAATGCTGGAAATTTATGAAAACCTTGTAGATTCAAAGGCCAACAACAAAGTATACTTCATATTCTTTCATGGAATATCTAAGCAACATTGCCAAAAATTCTTTACATTATTGCTTGGTTGCATATAAAGAAAAAATAAATTTACAGAGGGCTTCAATGATCTTTTAGTTTCACCCAAGTTATGGTGAAGAAGTAAAATAATTGCACATCTGCAGAACAAAATCAAACATGTCAATTGTCTTTCTGCTGTTGAGATTTGTCTTGATTATTTTTGATTCAGATTATTATTATTTTTTTTTTTTTATCATTCAACTTCCTTCTGTAATGTTTCAGTCAATATATTCCTGCATATCCGACAAAGCTCCTAGTGCACTTTACCTCAGCCATTTAAAGAGATTACCCATCCAGGCTTACCTAGAATTTAGTCAAAACATCAAAACAGGAGTTAAATTACACCTGACTTTCCAAGTCAGGTGTAATTTAACATCATTTTTACTGCCAGACTGTTTTAAAAAATAGTTGTTTTTTTTGTGTCATTCATATTATTTTACTTTAAATGTTTATGATTTTTTTTTGTGTGTGAATGCCATAATCTAATCTTATCTTTCATGAACCAAAAGACTATATTTAGCCCCACGGGCAAAATATATAGAAGATAAAAAAAAAAAAATCTTCTTGATTAGTCTCTTTTGTGACCTTCAGAAATAGATGCCTCTTTTAAGAACTCAACATTTTCATTGTTCTAAAACAATAGAAGCTATTTTATTATGCATTTTTTTTGTGTGTGTTAATAAAAGATGTGGACTTCTGACAATGAGGGAAAAGCAGAGAAACTGAATGTAACAAAACAATACGTCAAGGTCAGATTTTATTCTCTGCAGCCATTTTGTTTTCCACAGGCCAGTGGCAACTGCTCAAAGTATAGTTTGGTCCATGTTTCTACTTACTTCTCCTCTACCAACTGCTTTTGGTACTCTTCATACTCCTCGCGAGTCATCCCAGCTGCTTTTGCAGGATCTGACGGAGTGGCCTCCTCCTCTTTGTCGCCTCCACCACCAAGACCCATTCCAGACAGTGGGTTCCCAATCATGCTCTTGATCAAAAAAGCCATCACGAGTTCTTCCGAGTGTCTACTCTCCAAGGAGGGGGATGTTTTCGTGGATTGAAAAAGTAAACGGTTCTCCTGGTGCTTCGCTTTCGCTTCCTGTAGCTTTCCAATCCAGTGGTAGCTCCCTAGCTAACCTCCTGTTTGTCTACAGAGTCAAGGACACACTGATGACAAGCAACAGACACATACATGCACACGCAAACACACACACAGTCTGCCATAATCTGGATTTAATCCCTTCTGCTTCACTATACTAAGAGGCAGATGTCCTGCTTTTTTATCTATTTTTAAATCATGGAGACCTTTCTGGGTGTTTTTCAAAATTGATTTTTAAGGTTTGAAGCACTTTTTTAGGCAAAACTTTTACCAAAATTCACAGAAGGCCTTAAGGCTACGTAGACATCTCTTTCAACCAAAAACAGAGGCTGTGTACTTCCACCCACTGCTGCTTAATCATATTAGAGAAGTTCAGATCGGCCCATGTGCAGCTTACACTGCTGAGATCAAGCAGAGGGGAGAGAGGGCCAGGATTATACTGTATTCTTGTTTATCCCAATGAAGCCATCCTTCATGCAGTGCTATTGTTGAATAGGAACGTGACTGGCTAAAGGTGTGAAATGGGGAGGAGTCATTCCATCATGGTCTTCTGTAGACCTGTAGCTCTTTTTACAAACACATAAACAGATTAATTACACACAAGTAGCGCAACAGTATTCTCTCCTCTAGTATTATGCAATGTTTTTCAAGCATAATTTCAAGAACACAATGGCGCAGCAGGATTCAGATAAAAAATAAGGTTGTGATCATCAAGTAGGAATGTGAGCTCATCTGCTGCTCAACCTAATACGTTCTCATTTAATTTCCACTAAAACATTGCAAAATGCCAACTTTTTTTCTTTTCAGCTGCATCCAAGTATACAGTAGTGCTTTTCGTTCCAGAAAAAGAACCTCACTTTGTAGGTTCATACACTGAGTCAGTGGTTTTATTATGGTTTTTGAATAAAGTTGATAATGTGATTATTGATGATGTATGGAAGATAACTTGTTAGGGAGTAACAGCTTTATGGCCTACCGCTGAGGAGACGTGTTCAAACTGTGAGACAAAAAAGACAAACAGTATGTCTGACTGGACAGGCAGGTACGACTTCATGCTGATCCGGCTTAAAACAATATGATCGTCACTTCAAGCCTTTTCAATACCTGCAGGAAAATACCTGAATATAAATTCTAAAGTTTAACATTCTTTTTCAGACTGCCTAGAAACCCTGCAGTAATCAGAAAAGGATCCAATCAAAGCATTTTTTAAAGCTCACTTATTAGATTGCCTGATTAAAATAAACTCTTCATACCTATTTTTAGTGTTTTTGAGCTGGAACAGCACATATTTCTCTATTAGGGAGGAAGAGGATCGGACAGCCTTCTATATCAATGACTGTCCTGAGTTGATATATGAAAACAAAACATTCCCTGCAAGTTGAAATGTAAAGCGGCCGTCTGACTTGAGAAGTTGTAGAAAAAAAATCTTAAGGAAACACAGTAGGGGTGGTTCGATATGGACTTCAAGGTTTTATCACAGTATTTTATCACTACTGTGATAATGTTAAAAGTGACGATAAGAACCATTTGTTACGTCTTAGCTAACAAATAAAGCTCATTTGTAATGTATGAAGAGGTGTGATTTGTTGCACTGTAACCGGATTTTTCAAATTTATTGACACTTTCATTGAACAAACAGTGGCCATTAATACTGACGGATTAGCAGGATTTTAAACATTAACTGGAATTTATCGTGACAACAATCAATTCTAAATCCTTATGACAAGAAAGTTATGATAAATAATAAAAGTGACCACCCTAACAACATACTGCTGTATGTTCCAGAAATCTTTAGAAACAAATGACAAAGTTAGACATTTAGGTGACACGCTGTAAGAACATTATAGCTCCTCAACACTCCAAACCTTTCAGCCAATAACCTCACCCTGTTATTCTTGGCTATTCAAGCCAAACATTTAGCAACTACACTTTAACATGTCCTAACTCCTCTTATGCAAAATGTATCAGGCTCATCCGTTGAGTGAAGACATCCTAAATAAATGTCCCAGCAACTGACTTGTATTAAGATTAACTTCTGGACCTCTCTTGTATGACTGAACTCATTAGAGCATTATTTAGTGTAGATTAGTCATGTTCAAATTGTCATTTTATACACAAAAAAGCAATAAAAAAGACACAGTGCCTGTTTCTTAACGGTTTATGTAAATTGTTCAGGCAGATTCAGACATTTTTTTTTTAAAGATAACCAGAAGAGAAAAACTGAAATGGATCCTTGATGTACGGGTCACTGAAAATCTGGAGCATTTTATACAAAAATACACACAATGTACACTTTTAGACACAGGTTGTCTTTTCTATTTTTTTTTTTTTTTTAAACTGTTGGTTAAATTTTATGAAGTGAGCCCAAGGCAGACCCCAGATTTAAGAAAAACAAAATCTAAAGTTCTGACTTAACAGAAATACTGAACGGACCATTTTGCATCATGCTGAAAAGTCTCACACTGTCACTCACACACAATTGGCTGATCAAATTAAAAATGTTCTAATAATTAAAACAAAGTCTTATTCCACAAAAGCAGTTTCCACATACAATAACTTACAATCTGAAAATGATTGAACCAAAAAAAAAAGAAAAGAAAAATCAGACATTTCCTCATGCATACTGTTGTTCTGGAAACCAACGTCATCAAAAGAACTTCTTGGCTGCTGCTTCCTGTTGACTTCTGCAATAAGGACAGAAACAAATGGGTGTTTTTAAAAGTCATACGGACATGTTTGACAAATCAATGCCAAGGTTACTCACTTGTACATGATGTAGCAGAAGAATAAGACCGTCTGGATGACAACAAATATTGCAAAATGAACAGTGGATAAGCAGGAAGGCATGGGAGGCAGCTCAGGGCACTTTACAACCTTATCTCCTGGATTCTGTAAGTAAAAATAGATCAATTTACTATGAAACTGTCATTACAAGCTATTTATATTATGAAATGTGTAATTAGTAATGTGCACACGCAACACAACCCTTACAGACTATTTCTTAAACCGGAGCTGCTTCAGAATTTCAAAGCCTTGAGGAATACCTGAACGTTACGCTGCACCAGGTGCTCCACGTCTCTTTTCACTGTGTGAAGATTCTCTTTGATGTCGTTGAAGTGTTGAATGGTCTCGTATGTCCCCACTCCGCCTGCATTACCCTGGTGCTGGACTGAACCGATCTGTTTCAGAGACTCATGGAAGGAGCTTCTGCAGACAAGAAAAAAAAAAAAAAGCGACAGACATTTTATAGAGATGCTGAACTGCTAGTTTAAACCATCTAATTGTCTCCCAAAGGACTTAAAAAGACCAAGAAAAGGAGACTTGGTGAGATGTGAATATGCTGTGTGATTTTGTTTAATTTCAGAAAAAAAGGTCTACAATTAATCCTTTAATCCCTATTCACTCCTCCTTATATATTCTCAAAGTTCAAAAACAGAAAATTACCATCTGATAAAAGAGGTCATGATTGTCAAATTAATCCCCTCATAAAATATGTTCTTACAACAGATTACAAGCAAAGAGGGTTAAGAAACAGAGCAGAAACTATCTGGATTATCTCTAATGTATAACAGGCCAGCCATGATACTGGACGTGAAATTAAAATGTCGATTTTTCAAGGCCAAACAAGAAAAATAAATATTTTATCAGTTGTTTATTATTCACTAGATTTGCCTATAGTGATATTTTTTTTATTGACAATTTAAAAAGTAGACTAAATTGTTAAAGAATATATGAAACAACACTGGTCAAGGAAATTATTAGTATTTCAATATTGCTTTAACTGAGGTTCTTATAAATGTTTGTCTTAATGCAAAGTTATCCATGGTTTAACAAAAAAACTGAAAAAATGCTTAAATTCCCACATTAGTTTAAACAGAAATGTGTATGATGATAGGAAAAAAAAAAGTACACCTGCAACCGAAAGGTTTTCTGACAAATTTTACATTTAGTTCTGCCAACAGCCTTTATATGATTCTTACCACCCATAATAGGACACAGGACAATGATTATCAATGCATATAACCGTAATTCCTCGCTTATTGAAAAAGAGGCTGTAAATCTGCACTTTCACATTCAATTTCTTCTGTATATCAAGTTTAAATAGAGTACAGCATTCTTAGAAAAAAATCTAAGCCTGGATCATATTTCTCCGCAAATTGTCGTTTCTTAAACGTGATTACGAACATGGAGAAAGCAATAAGTTTCCCTTATCATCTTAAAACACGTCTAAGGCGATTACGAAGGAAAAAGTGCGCTGACAAATCTACAGAATTTCCAGCGGCGTAAGTAGGAAGGCCCTGAGGGAGGATTGCTGCGACAAAATCAATTTGAGGGGAAACCATGTTTTGCTTGTGTATGACAGATGTATTTAAAGACCACTAATCTGATAAGGACAAAACAGTGCTAAGATGTGGCCTTTTCTTGCTGAGCCACATGGCTGAGGTCTGAGACAGGGATGACATATAAACAAAATCTAATTTGTGTCACCATAAATGGGGAAAAAAAAAAAAAACACACTTAAGAAAGTAAATGAGCATTTATTAAACCCTGCATATAATCTTCATCTCCTACGACTGACCCATTTATGAACAGAAAGCCCTCTTTGTGATCAGACTTCATCTCTAAATATACAAACTGTGTTTAAATGACAGAGCAGGATAAACTGAGAACTTAATCTACAAAGTAATACAGATCAGCCGCTCATATTAGCACATTAGAGGGGGGGCAGCTGCAGCCTTTTGCCAGTGTCTGAACTTATTTATCCTAAAGAATACTAATACAGTCCCTCTGCTTAGCTTAAAATGTAAGGCTTGAAAATATTTCATCTTATCTATTTGATATCAATTTATGTAAAAAGCATGTGAGGTCACATTTAGAACATAAATAAATCAGAGTCAAGCCGTGTGCAAATTATTCAAGTTATTATATCGAATTATTCGTATAATAATTTTATATATTTTTTTTTTCTGATTCATTCTTTATGCAAATCATGCATACAGATGAACAAAAAACACTTGGCGAGGTTTGCTCTTCACAAAGAAATGTCGTTTAACAATTCTTTATAAATGCCATTATGTCAATCGTCATGACACATAAAAATATCGTTAAATTTTATACACCAACCCAAAAGTTGTTTTTATAAAATAGTTCATATCATGTCTAAAATAAAAGATAATGCAAAAATGTAATTATAATAAAAAATAAACAGAAAACACCACAATAAGATTTATTTTTCCTATCCTATATATTTATATCTGCATCTATACAAATGGAAAATGGGAAGCGGTGCGTTATCCAGCAGTGTTGGAATTTATTGCATTACTAACTCAAGTTAAAAAGCAAAACAAAATGCAAAAGGGGCACAAATAGTTTGATTTAACCTTTAAGGAATTAAATAATTATGAAAATTTTTACTAAAAATATAGACTAGTCAAAGTCTTGACCTCTTTCATCAATACTGCCAAAATTATGCTAACAAATAATAATAAAAACATAACATCAATTTCTCAGGCGTAGTGGTTAAAAGCTTAAAAATTCAAGGCAATACAACCCAAGATAGTTGAAACAAATCATTTCTTTATAATCTGTGAAGCTGAAAATAAAGCCTAACACTGGGGTTGATAAGGTATATGCATATATTTTATTAATCTGCTGCAACAAAATCCTAACATCATCAGCTCATATGCTCTTAACAGCTAAAATGACTACGTGTACACTCAAGCAGTTCTACTTGCTGTAAATACCGAAATCATCCAGTGTTTTTGAGGTTTTGCCATGATGTGCAGAATGATGAAATCTCTTAAGCTGTATTATCGTAGGATCAAATTCTGTATAGTTTCTCATTTTCCATTGGAAACCATTTCAGGTTAAAAAGCAATGCTAAAAAAATAAGGAGATTACAGCTAAATATTACTACATCTATCATGCCGTAAATATTTTTATTTTAATCCAAGTAGTTTTTTTTGAAATTTCAAACGCTGTAATTTAATTAAGTCATATTACTTGCTAATCATTAATTAGTGATTAGCAAATTATGTATCTGAGCAAATAAAGATCATATGTGGGGTTCCACTTGGGCCACTTTAATTGAACTTGGCAGCCAAATTTGGATTGTAACACTGCAACGTCTCTTACAATACGGTAACATAAAATTTTATATTTCTGTCACCACTTGACCATAGTACACTACAATCACTGAGGCGAAGGTGGTAAGAGTTCATCCTGCGACCAGTGGGTTGCTGATTACAAAAACAAACCAACACTTATTGAATTCCTCCATAAAATGATATGAGTAATCTATATAAAAAAAAAAGGCATGGACATAAGTGGAAGATGTGTGATGATTATCCTCAATCTGCGAGTGGCAGCCATGTGCACTGAAAGAGCAGCAGAGACTCATAAAGTGGTGGTATAGATGGGCGGTTGAGGAAGACGCTGTTACAGCAGCTGGATTATCAGGCTGGCCAGCACCTGTGATTTTACAGCCATCCTGAGATTAAATATGATTTAGGAGATTTAACCAGCAGGATTTCCCTTTTTTTTCTCAAGTATCATGTATGTTTCTTTATGTTCGTTGCAAAAAAAACAACTAGTTTTTAAGAATTGTTGTAGTGCTGTTGCTTACCTCAGTTCGTTCAGGTTTCTGAGAAGCTCCTGCTGCGTGGAGATGACGGAGCTGAGCTGTTGACTCGCAGAATCGAGCTGAGAGAGAAATATGTTAATTAATTCTCTGAGGGATAAATACTCTTGTGTTGGTGTTTGACAAAACATCATAGTGTTTACTGTACAGCCCAAAATTATTCATACCTCTGGCACATTTAGTTTTTCAATTATTTTCATTCAACCAAGAAGTTTGTTTCTGATAGGAAATCAGAGAAGCATCTCTCAAAAAAAGAATAGAAAACTGTAAAACAAGTAAAATAATTTCTCTCTTTTTATTTCCACTTGAATAAAAATGGCAAGTTGAAAATAACTGAGACCCGTCTCAATAATCAACGGAGTAATCATTAAGCGAATAAATTGGAAAACCCAGCAGTTTACCGTTAGCTGGATTTTTTCCAACCTACAAATACTGAAGTAAGTCAAATATATATACACAGAAAACCACTAGAGGTAAGACTTCGTTGAACCCCAGGTCAGTTTAGTTTGTATTCAGTGTAAATCCAAACGTCGGTGCTTGTAGGCTCACCTGTCCTGACCCGGCACTTGTCCCCTTCTTGGAAATCTCCTCTGTGATAACTGAAACATATCTACGCTGCTCATCCAGAATCATAGCGAGCTGCCGGTTGATCTGCTTAATTTCCAGATGGATCCGGTTCTGGCCCTCAAACACCTGACGAATCTCGCGATCATTCACACTTTCGTACAAATCGTCAACTGAAACGCACACAAACGACCAACAAGAGTCAAAGGTAAATCACAAAAGTTTTTCTACATGCACTGAGAACTCTATGCATGTTCCGGTTTTATATTTGAAATATAACTTTCAAATATGTTTGAAAACTAACTTGGCTCTCCTTGGACATTTGGGTGTTCCTTCTGAAACTCTTCCTTCTTTTTATCAAGCTCTTGCTGAAAGTTCTGAAATTCCTCTTGGTACTTGTCTTTCTCCTCTTTAGGAATCTCAGAATCAATGGAGGGCTTCAGTGAAAATCACATGCAACAGAAAAACAAAACAAGGAAATAAAGAAACAGTGGGATTGGTATTGTGGTAAATGACAAAAGGAAAACAAGTAGTTAACGATAAAAAGAAGTGGGATTACCAGTTGTTGGCCTGGTTCAGTGAGTCTGAATAACAAGAATGACAAAACATCGTGGTCGTCTGATGGAGGTAAAAAAAATGATTAGGAAGATCACAATTATAGTAAAGTACATATTTAGCAACAGTAGGCTGTAATAATAAAATAATTATATATATACAAATATAAAAAATTTTGTAAATTAGCTGAAATGTTCTTAATTTAAAGCACAGAAATAAAAAGAAACTGTTGAAAACCAGATTTGTGATAGACTGAAAAGTAAAGAAAGGGTTATATATGCACAGCATATGATTTGAATAAAAAAAAAGTACAGGTATTGTGCAGGTATTTAGGGCAGGGATTCAGGGAACAGAGTAGTACCTGCTAAACCACCAGTGGCGGCTGAGATGCCAAAGAAGCCTTCAGTCGGAATAACCATGTTTTCAACCTTTGTGCAGAACTCAAAGTCCTCTTTGTCTGGAGTGAATCCATTGTTGATCAAAACCTAAGGAGGAAGATGAAAAAAAATATCAAGCAATTTGGTAGAAAATAAACAGTCTGTCTTATTCAGACATTCACTGCTTTAAAATGTTTGATTCCTGTTCTTTCTCCTACCGTCAGGGTCTTCCTGTAGTAAGTTATTTTAGCTCTGATCGGATACGGCTTGTTTCGGAAGTCTCTCAGACACGTTCCCAGGGCCTGTGTGGTGCCATCACTGAACGAAAACAAAATTTAAACAATTTAAAACCAAACACAGAAATGCTACACACATATATATATTTTTTGATTAGGAACAATCCAATACAAACTTTGTAAGATAAGTGACTAACATTAATGTTTTCGTAAACACTGTTGACTCCAAGACAAACTGGAACGGCACAGAAAAAGTGATTTAAAGCTTTCACTTGCCCAAGGCAGATTAGAAAAGACAGAGGATTATTTACTTTCAAGCAAACATAATCATATTTTCTAATCTTCTTTAAGTTGCTGAAATTTGAGTTGGTGATGTCACCCGAGGGAAGCAAAAAGAAATGTTTACTTACTTTTGGTGGTCGTAAACAAGGTTGCCATTGTTCCCGACGACGAGTATGGCCGGGTTATTTTTCTAGGATTGCGAAGCAAAAACAGAGAAAACATGTTAATCCTTTTGTGATCTGATGAGCAAAGGTGGCTTAGTTTGTAGGTAATCTTATTTTCAACATGTATTCCATAACTGCTCACTAACAATATATATATATTTTTTTAACTATTTTTCGGAGCAGTATTACATTTTCAATAGACAAAGTTCCAAATTCAATGAATATATATTTATATAAATAAAACAATCCTCGAGTTTTACCTGTTAATCATGAATTATTATTGGAAATATAAAGAAGACATAAACCTTTCCATCGTTGTCAAACGAGTCAAAGAAGACTCCAATTCCATTCCACGTGTCAGCAGCACCGTACACTGGGCCGTCGAGGCCTTGCTCGCTGGTGAACCACACTGCCTGTTGGAAGAAAAACAATGTAAGAAGTTACATTTGCAGTTATGTAATCTTGCTTAAGGCAAATTCACAACAGGAGCATTTTACTTAGACAAGTTCTTTGACTTGATGTCAACTGTGAGAACTTGTATGGATAATCTGTGCTTTTCCAAATCTTGTCTCAATTCATAAACATAGATCTCAGATAATTACAGTCTAATGACTGGGGAAAAGAATCGAATGCATTATTTTTATCTTAAAGTTTTATCGAGACAGGTGATTCTGGCCAAGGTCTACCATTTTACATTGAAAACTTTCTTGTACTTCTGCAATGACTTGACCACCTTATAAGTGAGCCTGGACATATGGTAATTAAAAAGTCAACATTTATTCTGAGTCCACTGCAACATGAATATTGGGACAAAGATAAAATTATGATTTATAGTGCAATTCCTGACTAATCAACTGTATTTGACCCAAAATTAGACTGTAAAGACTGTAAAGATCTAAACAGGATAAACTATTTATTCACCTTCCCGGTGAACAGGAGAAAGCACTTTGTATACTCTAATTTAAAAATAGTCAATCCAAGTATTCGTCTCAGCATTTCCTTCTAACTTACTGCTAGCCAGTGAAAATACTCTTTCTCAAAAATACTTTGGGAAAAAGAAGTTCATCTTTGCTTCTCCATCAGCTGTGAGTTGTGCAGTCGAACAATGTCAGAACTAATTTATTTGTTCAGACTAGTTCTTTTACACTTCCAGTAACTCACTGATCTATTGAATCAAATTCTGATTAATTAAGATTATTGTTTAGGACTTTGCACCGTAAAAGATGCATTC
The DNA here is from genome assembly GCA_903067095.1 of Girardinus metallicus. Lineage (NCBI taxonomy): Eukaryota > Metazoa > Chordata > Actinopteri > Cyprinodontiformes > Poeciliidae > Girardinus > Girardinus metallicus. The sequence goes on along the minus strand of CAEGAE010062651.1, from coordinate 4,744 downwards.
CAACCTGGGAAAAAAAAAAAAAAATCACCACAATCTTCCCACGGAATAAACTGGGCTGCCTTGTCTGCAAAGAATTAAAACTGCTTACCAAACCGTCCGCTCCCATCCTGCCTCTTCCCGATACTCTGAAGGTCACCTCAGCCTCCCAGTTCTCAAAGTTGACTTTATTTTTTGTCCACACAGAGCCCCTTTGACTCCTGAGGGATGGGGTAATGCGCACCTGGTCTGCACTTGGAATAGCATCTGAAATCACAACAAAAGAAAGTGAGTGTTGAAATGAAGATAATGTGTTTTATGTAACAGTTTTGCAAGCAGTGGTGTACCACAAGGCTCAGATAAGTAGATGATTGGGTTCCTCCTAATCATAATCTACCCTCACCCATAAGGCAATGTTTTCAGAAAATATTGTAATAATTTTGATTTTGATACCTAGATTTATCTTTTCATGAATGCAAACATTCTACACTCAGAGTTTCCATCTCTTCTTTATTACCGTAAATGTCTTTTTTTTCACTTCACAAACTGATCCCAAGCAATGCTGGCTATATCTCCAGGTTCCCTTCATGCAGTGTATCACCCCTATCCTTAAAACTTTGGACACTGATACAGCAAAGTCTCTACCTACAGTCAATTCACATCTAAAAACTTGTTCAATACATGTACATACATCAGCATTACAAGTGTTTCAATCTAAAAGTTGAATTTTGACCCGTCTACCTCATGTTAGAGGGTGAATCTTCTGCAGTTCTGTTTGCAAACTAGCTTGTGTCATTTGTCACTGTGACTTGACCCTCGGAGTTAGGACACGTGTTGAGTTTGTGCTTTGCAAACGTTACCAGACATTTTTTTTTTTTACAACTGAAAAGATAGTGTAAGATTAAGAGGATGAATCAAAAAGGCATTATTATTTAAAAGTCTAGCTTTATACAGAACTGATTTGTAGTCTTCAGAATCTAAATAGTACATTTAAGGTTTTAAACTAAAATGATGATAATACATTCATTTATTTTTTTTTTTACCCTTAAGTAGAGCTGGCTTATTGGGAAGGAAGTGTGACCCCTCTGCAATTCATTTCAGCATCTGGACAAATCAGTGTGTTGCCATTTTCCCAGACAGGAAAGGAAAATAGCAGCTTTTCCTGTCTGCAGACGCTGTGGCATCAGCCAAGTCCTTTGACAAATATTAAACACTTGCCAGTGATTCATCGGGGCTATGGAGAGGAAGCTAGTGTGCTAGGATTCATTCAAGCATTTTATGGTGCAGGTTGAGAGCAAAGCAGCATCGCCTTGAACACCCCGAGCGGAAACCGATGCAAGCAAGACAGTGTCGGTTGCCATCCTTTCATTTCCGGGGTCCGCTCTTAAGGAAATATTTTCCTTATCAATTCGTTCTGTGATGTTGACAGCTGGATACAAACTTACTTCCACTGTGAATCCAAAACGGGATACCGCCGTCGGACTGAGACAGGTGCGGTCCTTTGAAGCTGTACTTGTACTCAAAGCGGCGGTGAGGAGGCTCCTCCGGGGTCGAACCTTCTACAGCAACGTTTGCGAAACTGCGGCGAAGTACTAAAGCTGCGAGAAAACTTAATATGAACACCCGAGCGTTGGACACCGCCATGTTTCTGTCTCACTGCTGACGTAGCGCTCAGTCCGACAGCATGACGGGATGCCTGTAGGGCCAACAGGGCGTTTTCTCATTGGTCGGTTTTCGGCTCCTTTTTTCTCATTTCTCCTCCCTCCTTCCACTCTCGCGCTCTGTACCTCTGCACAGCGGTGGGAATTCAATTCTCTTTTCTGAGATTCAAATCATTTGGCTCAGTTTTAGCCAAAATAAATAATAATAAAAAAAAGAGCCAGTGTTCTGAATATCGGTTGGTGCTACGCGACTAAAACTTCTACCGTGATGTTTACCAAACGAAAACTACAGCAGGCTGTATTAATGTTAAATATTATCTTTGGATAACATTCTTTGAGTGACGAGGCTGAAGTGGAAGCTTAGGAGTTATGCTTAGCATAGCACTGGAACAATTTATATACATGACAAAAACACAAAAACATCACTCATCAGAATATTCTATCCGTTTAAAATGAAAAAGCTATCGCAGATGTTTGCACTAATCCTTTTATGAGAATATCCTACCTTTTAAAAAATATTTTAGATGCTGAGATATTTATAAGAATGAAACAGTATCAGACGGGTGAAATAGGTTTTTACTGAAATTCAGTTAAACACAGACGTCTACAAATACAGATCACCGCAAACTCTTTTATGCGCATTAATACGTTGTATGACAGTCTGTTATCAAATGCAGCGCAGCCACAACGTGTCCACCGGATTGAGTAGGTCACTGTGCACCTTAAATGATATGCTTACACTATTACAATATCGCTACCAACCTGCTCTATTTAGCACACACGTAATCTGTTGTTTTACGGGCTTCTTTATTACTGTTGACAGACAAGATAATGTAATTACTCATTTCAGAACCGAAAGGGAAAAAGGCAGCAATTTGTTACTGAACTTAAGTAGATTTTTTAAAAATTAAAAACACTTTGAGGTTCCAAGATTTGCAGACTTGAAATAAAATTAATAAATCGTGTGAAAAATAAAGTTGCCCCCAGTGTTTATCTACAAAGTTTAACATTGTGCCCAATGTTCAGCTTTAGCCACCAATGGTTATCGTTCAGCGTTATCGTGGCTGTTTAATGTCATCCGGGATGTTTAACTTTATGTGTAGCATTTAATGTCCAGGATATTTAACGTTGTCTCCGATTTTTTATTTAATCTAGGATAATGTTTAACGTTATCCTTGACGTTTAACATTATTGCCAATGTTTATCAGATGTCAAATTTTATCTCCAGAAAAGTTTCCTTTTGCGTTAAACATTGGAGATAAAGTAAAACATTCCAGATACAGTAAACATAGCAATAATGGCAATTTAAACCAAAATAACCTTAAACATCAAGGACAATGTTAAGCACTAGAGATAAAATTAAAAAAAAGAGGAATAAAGGGAAGCAGGATGGATAGATGGAGAGAGGCAGGTTAGATGGATGGATGAATGAAGAGAACCAGAATGGATGAAGAGAGGGGACCAAGTTGGACGGATGAAGGGAACCAATTTGGATGGATGAAGGGAACCAGAATGGATGGAGAGAGGGAACCAAGTTGGATGGATGAAGGGAACCAGAATGGATGGAGTTCATCTGCAGCCTCTCATAAGGCTGATAGAGTTACATCCTCATTTTCTTCTCAGATCTGCCCAGCAGGAGAAGCTCGCTGCGTCTCCTCTCTTCCGGGGTCCATCGGCTTAGTGTGACGTAGCGACTCAAACTCAACAGGTGAGCCCGTTTTCAGGCTATTGATCTCAAATCTCCCCCACCAATGGTGCCTCAGATGAGCAAGTCGTAGCGACACACCGCCTACCCGCTCGGCTCACTACTGACAGCACCGGAGTCTGATTCCATCAAGCTGCTGTGGGACACCTGATGAAACTCTCCCTGCTCAGACACAAATTAAAAGGAGAAACAGAAAATCAGAGATGAATTATTTTCATCAACATTTATTATGTTGTTGTGAAGGAAAATAAAAACCCAACTGAAAAGAAAGAAGGTGCTGAGTGGCGGACCGAAGGGAAGAAGTCCTCTTTGTTCTCAAACTTTAAATTCTAATGAACATTTAACACTGGCATTGGAATTTAAAATATCCTAAATTAATAAACAGAAATTACAAAATAAAAGGAATTATGAAGTTTCTGGTCTCAACTAAACTTTTTTTTTTTTTAAAGAACAATTTTGTTTACCAAACACCAGACTGAGGACTTTATTCATCCAGTTTTTGGTAGAAACAGAGAAACAAATCATGTAAATAGAAATTGAGGACGGCAACAGGACAGGTGCAGGTTCCAAGACAAACCCTTTAACGACTCAAGAATGAAATCACTTTTAAATATTATATAAACAGCAAAATACTTGCAGCATTCCTTAAGAAAGATTGCTAAGAAAGTTTCAAGTCAAAATGGAGAACAATCAGGAAGCGTCACCCGGGAAAGCTTTTAAGGGTTTCCTTCAGAAAACCTGCTGAGCCCGGTGGAAGAGCTGCTGAGGTCGTTCATCAGCGGTCTGCTGCGTGTTTGGATTAAAAAAATGTCAAGTTACAGATAGTCGGAGATGCAGGATCAGGCATAAAAACTCAGAAATAACAGTATGTGAAGCCCACAGGGAACTGATGGAATGGCACAATTGGTTCACAACTCCTCAGTCATTTCAATGTCTCAACTATAAACTTTTACTTTAATCTGTCTTTACTGTCACTGGAGGAGAAAAATCCCCATTTAAAATAACAACCAATAGCCTGGTGGGGGGAAAAATAAGGCCTGGTGGCCCGCCAGGCTGATTAAACACTGGGAGAAACTCTGACTTCTGTCTATAGCTCTGGTTGTGAACAGGAATCCTGTCTGTATTGTCATCTTTAAATAGGAACAAAATCAACTTAAAATATCAGTAAAGCTGAGCTGATAATGTGCAGTGGTTTCAAAAAACAACATAGTGATCAAATTGTGTATTAACATGCAAGACAACAGTTCATTGTGGCTACACCCCTTAGGAACTTTCTGACAGCTGTTGACTGTTATCCTGAATTATGTCACAGCGTCATGGCAGCGCAGTACTTCCCATACATGGAGGGGGAAAAAATCATAGCAGTCTCTCAGTCCATTGAACAATACAGAATATAAGCAAG
>CAEGAE010062635.1:0-19219 GCA_903067095.1 Girardinus metallicus | reverse complement strand
AGACAGACAGACAGACAGACAGACACACAGACAGACAGACAGACACACAGTCAGACAGACAGACAGACAGACAGACACACAGACAGACAGACAGACACACAGTCAGACAGACAGACAGACAGACAGACAGACAGACAGACAGACAGACAGACAGACAGACAGACAGACAGACACACAGACAGACAGACAGACAGACAGACAGACGGCTCAGTCAGCCAGCAGGATCTGGGTTTTAACAGAAGAGTCTCCAGGCTTCATGCTCGGCTTAAGTTCTGGACAACGTGTGTCAGACTCAAGGTCCAGGGGCCAAATCCGGCCCCTTAGCTTTTTTTGTGGCCGTCTGCGCTCCAGAGAAATAAAACTGTATCTGTTTAAATATTATTTTATCAATCAAATAAAGCAGTTTTATTGTTTGCTGTCAAATTGCATCAGTCAGTGTTGATTATGTGCAAATTCACACACAATCAACACTTTTTCACATTAATGCATCAATGTGAGTTTATTGCCAATTTTCTGCAAAGAATGGTTGAAACCAAGATGCTAACTCCCACCTGCAGTTGGCAGTATTCCTTCCTTCTACCCCACTGCTGGAGTAGAAGCAAGGGAAAGATGGTGAGTAACAAAAACTAAATCATATTTGTGAAAACATTACAAAATGTCTTGCAGATATTTTTAATTTATCTAAAGAAAATCAGCGATTTTTATTCCAAAAGTAAATTACAAAAAAAAAATTGAATTCTGGAGGGACGGATCAGTGGGAGAAGATATCTGAAGCAATATTTGGTGAATGCACACACAGCTATTTATCAATGTTATACCAGTTTGTTAAAGGTTCTTATCAATGCATTCTGATAAGAACATTCATGACGCATGTGGCCCAAAATGCAGATGAGTTCAGACAATACAGCTGCATTAGAAAGTCAACCACACAGAGACACTAATAAAACTATTTATTCTGCATAGATACACTGCAAACACACACAAAATCTTAGATTAATTTCTTAATATAGATGAAAAAGTATTAGTTCCGCCGCCAGATTATTTCACTTGTAAGACATTTTTCAAGTTATACGTTTAAAACTTAGCTTTTCCAGTAGAAATAGTAATTTTTAAAACTAATATTAAGGAATTATTGCCTTAAAATAAATTCACATCTTCCTGAAAAGTTCCTCATAAGTTAGTTTTGTCTTATTTCAAGTGTAATAAGAAACTCGACATAAATACTTGGTAAGGTTTTGTGTTTTTGCAGTGTGGTTTTTAATATGATAAGGAGAAATTTAGCTGGACTTAGAAAGTGTAATGTCCTCATCATCTGACATCATGTTTCAACCACATATTTGAACATATTATTTAGATCGTTTGTGACAGACGAACACAAAATTTACTTCATCTGAAATTTAAATGTTTTACAGTTGCACCAAAACATATGCCTTCAGAATTAGGCAGCCGGGCAGAAAAGCCTGTTTCTGATTGGCTAACCCTGATTCAGTGCAATCCAGTTGTCTTGCTCGTAGCGTCTGGCCACTGATGTGATGGAGTGGATGTCATCCAACATGGCAGCATGACAAAGTCAATACTGTACGGCACTTTTCTCCTCGCAAGGACGACGGCGCCATCGTTCCTCTCCTTTGTTCTGCTCAGAGCGAAAAACAACGACAGCCATGACAGTCAGAGACTGTAAAGATCCGAATTAGGGAAAACAGAACCTGCTTCCTGCTCTTTTGCTGCTGCTGATATTTTCTTTCACCAAATTCAACACCTACAAACCCCCTTGAACTCACACTGCTACCACACTTTAATTATTGGGATTTTATGTGATAAAGTAACACAAAGTGATGATCTGAAACATGTGGGTCGTATCTCAATCTAAGCTTTCCAGAACCAAAATCTCGTATTTTTGTAGGTTTCTGGGACAAATATGTTAATCCACCTGAAGAAAGACGAAACTAACTTAGAAATCAACTTTTCAGCAAGATAAAGGATCCTGTCTTAAGTCAATAATTTCTCAATATTGATATAATTTGATATTGACATCATCTGCCAGTTGAACTTGGACTTTTTCACTGATATTAAGGAATTATTGACATAATACAAACTCCTTTATCTCGTTGAAAAGGTCATTCTGAGTTAGGTTTGTCTTATTCTATGTGTATTAATGTATTTGCAGTAGGAACTAAACTAATACTTGGTAAGATTTTGGGTTTTTGCAGTGATGGACCAAGTGGTTGTGATTTTATTGACATGTCATTGTTTAAAACTAATTGTGAAAGTCTTTTCTCTGCTGTGTGTCCATGTTTGATCAGCCCTTCATGTTTTAATAAACTACAACAAATCAGCTGGCTTTCATCTTCCTTCTTAAATTAAGAAGTTTTTTTTATTTTAATTGCTATTTCCACAGATAAAAATGATAAAATCCTAACTACTGAGTTTTGTTTTCGAAAGGTTTTGAAAAGCATTTATGCATTACTTTAAGTTGGCCTATTAAATAAAATAAATGTAGTGCTGAGTGTTGGAAATGCAGACGTGTTCAGGCTGTATTAATTTTCATTTCTGATCTCTGCAGAATGAAGGACAGAGTAAATGTGAATCATTTCCACGATGATAAAACTCTTGTAGGTGGTTTATTTGTCCAGCGCAGGTCATTTTGTCTCTAAGTGCATCACCAGACGCCCTTAGCGCTGCCGTTTATTCCAGCTCTGCTTATTTAATGTCCTCCGTCATGTCTGAAGATCGATCGCCTCGCCGCCCTCGATGTGGTTGGAAGGTGTTAAGACCATCAGTCAGAACCGACTCCCTGTGTTTCCTTTTGATCAAAAACTTCTTCTAGTAATAAAACTTCCTTAAAAATATCTTCACATCTGCATTTTTTCACGCAGTTTTAAAATTACGTCTGGATTTCTATGTGTGTGTTGGGACGGTCTGCTGCGGTTGAGCAGGTTTTCATTTACATATGTCAAGACAAGAAAGAGAAGAAGATGCTGATTCCTTGTTTTTCTTGGGTTTTGGCTGCGGTTACTGCCAGAGTCTTTACAGCCATGCTATTACACAGTGAGCCACTCATCTGCTTCATCAGCTATCCACCAAAGTCCGGGCCAGGTGCCGGCGCTGTTGTGTTTATTCCCCGGATCCCTGCAGCACAAAACTTTAATATTCATGCTGGCCGATAAAGGGAATTACTTCTTGATTGCTTGGAGGAACACTGATACATCTGGGAGATAGAAAATGTCACCGGCTGGAGGATTCAGATCATGTTTTGAATTTATTTTTTTGGCTGGGCAGAACCTTCTCCAGGAATAAAGTCTATTATCTGCAGCCCAGCCTTATCTGTCCCTGTGAAAGCTCAGATTTGTCATGCAACACACATGCCAATAAAAACACGCTCATGTTTATTGAGACGGAGTAATTTAGTAAGATTGGACTAATCAATTCCACATCGTTGTTATTGAACGCATCCAGAAAGTATTGACAGCTCTTCACTTTTTCTGTGTTTTAAGTTCCAGCCTGTAATAAATCAACCTTTCAGCTCAGAAATCTACACACATTATGGCAATGTGGAAAAAAACTTTTTAATGCAAAATTATTAAAACTAGAACACGGAAAAAAAACACCAAACATTTTTGTCTGGTTTTTAGCACAAGAAGCTTCTTTTGAGTCAATAATTTCTTACTGATGGAAAAGTATCAGTTCACTTATAACCCAGAAAGGAAATAATCTTCCAGTGAAACTGGTACTTTTTATCAATAAAAAGGAATAGTTTACTTTAAAAAGGCTCCTATGTCTCTTTAAAGTTACCTGTAAGTCAGTTCTGTGTTATTTCGTTTCTATTTTATTAGACGGTTCTGCTTCTCAAATGGAGTCCAGATGAATTCAGTCGCCGGGACTTGATCAGGAAAGACACACAGCTGAATACAGAAGGTCCCACAGGTGAGAGACTAAACACCAAGTCTACTGTGGCGTTTATGAAACCAAACAAGATGTTTTTAATCATAAAGGGAACAAGAATATGCTGTTTGTGCAGTTATGTTATTTACAACAGAAGACTATCGATTGTACGAGGCTTTTACAAGTGATTTAAAGTTTCTTGGCTGTGTTTTAACTTTTAGGTGGATTCTTACGTTTTGCAATTTACCAAATTTATTAAAAGTGCTCACTTAGCTGGCTTTATGATATAGAATAGCTTTTTTTTTTTCCTTTTAAAAGTGAAATGATTCATTTTGTTCTAACATCTAAAAATAGACATACATTTTGGTTTACGTTTCCATCTCTTTTATAGCAGCTCGGGTTTTCTGTGAAGTGAAAATGTTTCTGTTTGGCCGATAAGCAGCCAGAGATCCAGTCAATGTTTTATTGTTAGAAATTTCTTATTGGTCAAGAAAACAGTCCGCTTTCTGTTTACGGCCCTCATCACCCATATTTGGCAACATATGCTTACTTTAAACCATTAAGCTCCATATATTCGTACTTTTAGGATATTTGGCGTTTTAAATTGACTTCTCGCCTCCTTCAGATCCAAACCTGAAGTCTGCCTCAGCGCTGCCTCCTGTCTGCCTGTGGCCATGTTTGACCTGCACCTGTGAGGCCTTTTCCTCTGACACCAGCCTCTCTGGGTAAAGAATGACCTTCATTTCCGTAGACACGCCGCTGAGCCCGCTCCCCCGGATTGGGCGCCCATTCCATTTCATGGTGCATCACCCCCGCATGTGATTACGCCACACTTTCAGGGGCGAAGGAGGAGACCGTTTGTGAAACTGATGCTCCTGTCACCAGCATGCGAATACAGACGCCTGGACGCCACATCGACCCAAAGCTGCTGCAGAGGGGCGGGGCTTCTGGCTGCTTCACCTGCATTACCTGAACGGAAATCAGATCATTTTAACGTCAAGTAAAGCGAATGACGTCAACATATTCATGTGGAAACACCTCAGCATGTGGGAAAACATGAATGTGACAAAATAAAGACAGAAACTCAGAATGAATTCTTCTTTTAAGTTAACAAGCACAAGAACTAAATGAAAACATGCGAGGGCAGGGAAACGGAGATCATTTGGTTTGGATATGTGTGGTAATTCATTACTCATTAGTTGGTGCTTTGAGCAGCTGAGACAACAAAATGAAAACTTCCCAGCAGTTCAGCAAAATTAGCACTCAAACTCTCGTTCAGCGACTCCCTCAGTTTTATTTATAAACCCGAATCCCACAAGAACCCCGAAAAGTAAAGTCATTACTGAGCTTATGCTTTTCTCAACACATACTGAGGCGTTTATGTCGACACTGGTAAACATTTTTAATGGAATCGCGCACCAGTTTGACTTTAACTTTACAGTTTTCATGTTCTCCACTGTTTTATTCTTGTATGTTTCTTGTTTGACATAAAGCTGCTGGTGGAACGAGAGAATACAAAGACAGGAAGTGGAACTGCTGCGTAGAGTCGCCACTTCAAAATAAAAGTTCAGAGTTTACAAAACAGTAAATTAGAGCTTTAGGGGAAACTAAGTGCGCTAAGCGTTTTTAAAGTTAGCAAAATCACAAAACGAAAAACTTGTGTCGGTATTAGCGGATTAGCAGAAATGTGCCCACCACTGGATCTGGTAATCCCAGATCCAGATGCTGCCATCACCATGTTCCAGTGCAGGAAATGTTCATTTACTCATAAGACAAACAAACCTTTTGGGATTGAAGTCAAACTCCATTTTCTCCCATCAGACCAGAACTCGTCTGGGCTGCAGGACATTTTAACCGGACCAGAGTGTCTTATTTGAAAGACATGTTTCTGTTCTGCAGTTATGAGGTCCAGTTCAAACATAAGGAGATCAGGTGACACTGCTGGCACATTTACAACCACATGCAGATCCTCCTGCAGCCACCTGACAGCTTTCTGTCCCGTCATCTCAGTCATTTCAAAGAAACTTATAGTTTTTTTTATAACATCTCTGTTGTCCCATATTTTCCTCTTATTATCAATAATTATATTGTAAAGTAGAAGAATATTAATTTGTGAATATTTTTCTTCACTGTCACATAGACACATGTTCAGACTGCATGTGTGAACGTAGTGGAGCTTATTTAGGTCATTTTCTCTTTCACACGTTTAATTTAATTCATTTTCTTGCACACCGATGACCATGCAGGCTGTTTTATGTGACTTGGCAGGACAGAGTTGAGTGCTGAATTTCTCATTTGGGTCTGCGCGGGTTTTTTCCAACCCAGAGACGCTGGCTCAGTAGACTGGAATCCTTCAGGGCACCAGGGACATCTGATTCCTAAGCACTGAACTAAATGCTCCTGCATTATTCATGTCTATATCACTTTATTGCTGTGCAAGGTTTTCACTCAAAGTTTCTGCTGCACCATTTACTGTAGCTGCCCTGTAGATGTTAACTGGCAAATCTTCTCCACTGCTTTTCTCTCCGTTTCTTCCACTGGTGGCAGAGTACAGAGTTCTCTGAATAACAGGTTCCCAAAGGCTTCACTCTCACACAGAAAGGGCACTTTATGTCTCAGTTGCTAAGTTACATATCAAAAGTTGGCATCTATGCATAATATGCTAATTAAATGAAGAATATATGAATAATAAAACATATAAACTGGCCTTTACATGAATATGGATGATGAGCATATATTTATTTCTCTTATTACTCTTTGTCTAGAATGTAAATAATACAAGTATAAACCTGGAACTTTTTACCATGTTAAAGACTTAAATGTATTTAATTAGGGTTTGATGTGAGACAGAATACAAAGAGAACAAGTTTTTAAATGGTTTTGCTAAAAAAACAAAAACAAAAAAAAAAACGGGTTGAGTATTTTTACTCAGATACTCCTAAATTTATTTTTTATTTTATTCATTTACAGTTCGACATAAACAAAAGTTTTGAATATAAAATCTTAGATAGTCTCTCAAAAGCCAATTCATGATAGAATAAGCAACTAAGCAGATAAAATGTTGGACAAACAAACACAGTCCACGAATCTTTAAAGATATTTGGATGATATGAGTTACAGCGAGATTTAATTTCCCTTTTGGATAAATAAATAAATTACTTTTGAATCAAATCGAATTGCATTTTTCTATAATACACTATGCTGTATTGCACTCACATAAAATGCAAATAAATGGCATCAACATTTGTGGCTGTAGCATAAATTGTGAAAAATGTTCAAAGGGATTTGAAAGCACCGAACGTAACAAGATGAGAAGCTACCAGTTTTATACGGCGGAAAATAAAAGGTTTTAAAATGTCTGCACTGGAAGCAAATGTTTCAAGTAAAAATGTTGTGCATATTTTTCCATATTTTTAAAGAAATCAGATCCATTCAAAATTACAGACTCTGTGTTGCATTTTAGCTCCAAATAAAAATATTTTATCCTGTTGACTTCATCTTTTAGATCATGAAAAGTAAGACAATCAGGGATTTAAATCACATCAGGTCCTAAAAGTGTTTTTAGCATGAGGGTTCATGGGTAACTGAGCTGCGTTTGGGAGTGAGCCTCAAGTGGCGACTCCAGGAACTGCAGCCTAACTAAGGTTGTTATTTGGGCCAGAAGCTGATAATTTGATTACATCTCCATAAATTTGTTCATGGTAAGAACCTGAGAGTGTTCTGCTTGGATGGTTGAGGTCTGAGAGTGGCTCCTCTGTTATCCTGCTGAGGCTAACAGTTAGCATGAAGACGGCCTGATACACACACACACACACACCACACTCAGCAATGCTGCATGTTTTCCTCCGTCCCTAAGATCATTTCACAGATCAGGAAATCTAGCTAATCTGCTTTCTGTGTCCACTTGGTGCAAAGCAATGAGTGTGGAGGTTTTCCAGCCCTAGCAACAGATAAACATCCTGGGAAGCAGAGGAGCAGCAAGGCTAATTCAATAGCTCGGCTGCTGACGGTAATATTGTATGACACATTTTGATCTGGACTGCTTTAACACGAGATGCTTTCTGCCAAACAAACAGAAAGTGTGTCTGGGATAATCCCCCTGCATCTCTGCAGCCTGCAGGCTTTATGCTACGTCAGCACGTTCAGGGCTGCTGCTTCTGGTTCCATGGAGCTGCAGGGGTCACATTTTGACCATTCGCCTTCATTTCTTTACCTGGACAGGTAAAGGAAGAAGGGAAACCCACTGGGAATGACTCCGAGTTTCCTAAACCTTATGGAGGACAGCTGAACATGTTTGGCAACTTAACTGCGACTCTAAATTAAGTCACATTAAAGTTTATTTTTACTGGTCTACATTTTGTTTTTTTCCCATTGGCAGGAATTTATCCATTGTTTATCCATTTCTTTATTATTCCTGTTTTGGAAAGAAAAACAGAAACAGATACAACAAGTTGGAATATTTTTTTTTTCTCTTGCTCTTTTTTTACTTGCATATGGAAAAGTTAAAAATGTCTGAAATAAATAAAAATCAGCTTCATAATCTGTCAAAGTAATCTGAAGGACGAATTCTTGATCCTTGCTTGAAGCGACTTCTGTCATGCATTTACAGAAGAATATGGACATTTGTGTATATTGAGAGTAGAATATACTTAGCATTTATTTTGTATAAACACTTAATTGAACATTTTAGTTAATGGTTTAAATCTATGGCAAACTAACAACTGATATAATCAAGCACTAAATTTGATATTAAACATGTTTGGATCTATTTACTGAAATTGTTGTCACACTGTTTACTTTCTTGTCATGAATGTAAACATTTTGAAAATGTCTTTCATATGTATGAATGTGAGGAAAAGGCAGTGATTTTGTGTAACGTCACGTTCTGTCATGTCTTTAAAGCGCTTCTGTTCTGAATAGGGCATCTGTTTGGGATCAGGGGTGTGGACTGTTGTGACAGCAGCATCCTAGTGTTAGAGAGCAGCTGAGATTGGATAACACATCCAGAGCTTGGAACAAAAACAAACAAAAATGTTGCCGTAACTTTAGGCAAAACTCTCCAAGGTTCAAGTTATATTGCAAACACAAACACAATTTCCTACTAAATCTGATTTAATTTCCCTTCCGTTCTAATTATTTCCCTTTGGGATCAATAAAGTGTTTTTGTACTGAATTAAACTGAATTAATCAGTCCTGGCTCTGATCCAGCAAAGCAAAACTTCATAATGTATATTTTTTTAATTTCCTGAAAAGTGGCAGAACTTTCAGTTTGAACATCTGAGGGAGGAGTCATCAGGGGGAGCTCATTAGCCAATCAGAGGTGGCCTTGGGGAGATTACATCACATCTGACAGCCAATGAAAAAATACACTTTTTGATTTTTTTACTTTAATTTTTTTAAACAAAAACACACCATAGAAATTAAGACAGACTCAAACTTAAGGTTTCACACATGATTAAACATTTACAATTATAATGAAAGTTAGAAAATGTTCCTGCATTTCTAAATGAGCAGATTAAAATCCTTCAGATAGAAAAGATCCAGTGGTCTGGGTCATGAAAACAACATTTTGAAAATCGTGTGTGGAATAAGCACTTACTGCGGCTCAACCTAAAAATTTGTCAAACACATGCTTTAGCTAACTGTAGAAAAAGAGATAAAGTAGGTCAAAGGTCAAATCTGGTGTGTTTGTGTGTAGTACTCCGGCGCGGTCCTGTCCGGATTGTGTCGTTCTCCCAGTCTGACACGTTCGGTGCCAGTTTGGCTTTCTGTGTGCAGCTGAAGTTCTTCGGCCATTTGCCTTCATTTGGATCTGACTCTGAAAGGAAAAGAGGAGAGATCCCACTGGGAGTGTTTCGGAGTCTTGGAGTTGTGTAAGAAATGGCAGAACATGGCTGGCAACCTAATTGGACCCTTAGCAGAGCGCGGAGCCACCGTCCACATTGTGTTTCAGTTTAACCGCTGACACTGTGAGACAGCAGGGCCTTTAAAATGTCAAAGCAGAAAACCCACACAATGCTCGGGCCACCTTCTGAGAGGCCCAGCGTGCGCACTGCAAAAATAACCACAGATAAATTTAATGAACAAGACTGTCTCTTTTTAAACAGAGCGGCATCAGAAGCCGCTCACTGTCTCTGCTGGGTGTGAAGGCCACAGCTCACAGAGCCTGCGCCAAGGCTGCTGTGGTCTTTGTGTGCAACAATAGATGGTGAGAAAAGAGAAAGGACAGCTTTTCTAAAATGTCAGCCGGTTGGGGTCCTGCAGAAATATCTGGCTGCTCCCTCTCTCCGTCTATCTTGATCGATAAAGCTACCTCTGACAATGCTCCACGTTGTCACCATGACATTTGGTCACCCTTCCTTTTCGCCTCACCTGCCTCACAGCTGAATGGGAACACAACAATGGGATTTAATACAGGATCAATAGGCGCACTTCAATGATATATTCACTGGAATTATGAATACTGATGGATGAAAACAAATAACTGCACGGGGAATTTGTATTCCAGACGAGAGTTTGTGTTGTAGTCGTGCCTATGATGTTTCATTACGGCTTTTCCGCCTCTGTGTGTGTGTGTGTGTGTGTGTGTGTGTGTGTGTGTGTTGTCTCTTCGTTCATACAATCAAGAAGAGAATATGGTTATGATTTAATCAGGAATATGGCAGTAGCAGCAGCCCGGCCTCTCAGGTATTTATGAAGAGTGCTGCTATGTGATCTCATGCCCGTGAATATAACGTCGTTCTTTTCATTTCACTCAGAGACTTTTAGTGTAATACGTACATATAATAAATACCAAAACTGAATTGATCTTTCCCACATGTCTGTTTCTGGATATTGAGTTTCATGTTGCAGTCAGAAGTCCAGATGTTTACGCAGCGTGCGTGGATTTGTGATGGGAATGTCCACGTGTGTGTAATCTGTATTTCTGTGCGCTCTGTGCTCATGATTTGTTTACTGTGGATGCTGAGTGCAGAACATCAGCATGTTTATACTGCGCGGCTACAAGCATGCCAGTATATACAGAGAAATGCACAAGCATTTGCACTTTTTTTCATTTTTTTTACAATTTGTCTCATTACAATAACAAACGTTAATGTATTTAACTTAGTTTTTGTAAAGTGGAAAGAGAGTACAATTTTTTTTTTTACAAATATAAATCTTAACAATTCAACCCCATTTATTCAGATTCCCAATTATAAAATCTCATGCAACCAACTTCCTTCAGAAGTCACATCTGGGTTGAATTAAACCTCGGTATAAATGCATCTGCTCTGTCTGTTTTCATCAACTCATCACAAAAAACTAACATGCAGGAGGAGAATTTAATGAATGCTGACTCTGGAGGAGCTGCAGAGTTCAACCTCTGGTGGGACGAGACAAATATTAAACCTGGGATTTTAAAAATCGCACAGGACTGGAAGACGCCACGTTGTGCAAACTCAACGTTGTTTTACATCTCGCACCTCGAAAAATATTTCTGTCTAGTTTCTGGTGCAAATATATTAGTACACTTGAAATAAGACACAACTAACTTACAAGTAACTTTTTAACAAGGAAATAATTGAGCAATTTGTTAATATTGGTAAATAGTTCTACTGACGGATTATTTCACTTAAAACATGGGAAATATGTTTTGCTGTAAGCAAAATAATCTTCCAGTGGAACAATAACATTTTTCTAGCTCTTAGTACTGATGACATGCTTCAGCACCGCATCAGAAATAATCAGGTAAAAAGTTAATTGCTGATGATGCTACTAAGTTTGGCAAAAGTCTCCATGATTTCTTTGACGCTATTTGATATTTGAAGGTTGCCTTCGGTGGAGAAAGTGTTACTTTTCTGGATGGTGTGGTTTTACTTTTCTCCCTAAAACAACTGATAGCTGGGAAGTGTTGACCCAGGATAAGTTTACAGAAGAAGACAAACTGTGATGTTGAAAGAAAACTGCAGGAAAAATGTGGCAGCTAAAGTCTTCAGATGGTGGTGGAGGTTCACCTTCGTGTAGGAAAATGACCCTAAACATGGAGCGGGAGCTGAAATGGTTTGGATCAAAGCGTATTCCTGAGACCTGACTGAGCCGGAGCTGTTTTGAAAAGAGGAATGAGCAAAACTTTTATCTCCAGATGTTCAAAGCTGGTAGAAACAGATCCCAGAAAAAGTTGCAGCTGTAATTGCAGTGAAAGTTGGTTCTGCAAAATATTGACTTTGGGGGATTTGATACTTATACACGCTGTGTTGAACCAAAGGAGCAAAGACAACACGCAAGATGGCCGCCTCTGGTCTCCGTCCTCTCGCTCCCTGTCAGAGTGGTGGAGGGGGGGGGGAGATTCCAGCATTATTGAGCCAGAAGCAGAGGAAACTCTGCACAGGTCTCCTGGAGAGACAACATGCAGTGTTTGTCGATTCAGAGGAAGGATTTGGCAGGTTTTTAAGCCGTGAGAGGAAAGCAGAGTACCCCGAGAGAACGCATGAACCCACAGGGAGAACAAGCAAACCCAATGCTGAAACACGCCAGGACTCATCACTGCAAAAACACAACATCTTAACAAGTAGCTAGTGCAAATATATCAGTACACTTGAAATGAGAAAAGATCTTCCGTGACTTTTCAGTAAGATATGAGTTTGATTTAAATCAATAACTCCTGAATACTGATCAAAAGTTCTTGCTCCACTGGCAAAAAGACATTTTTTCTATAAGTGAAATAATCTGCCAGTGAAACTAGGTCTTTTATATCATTATTAAGGAATTACTGACTCTAAAGAAGCTCATATTTCCTGCTGAAAAGTTACTTGTAGGTTTGTATTGTGTTGTTTTAAGTGAACTAAGATATTTGCCCTAGAAACTAGACCAAACATATAATATAACTCTGTTTTTTCAGTGTATATAGTTTATAATTCATGGTGTAATCTGTCAGTACTTGAAAACTAAACACAGAGGATCCAATGTATATGTAAAATCCATAAATAGTGAATATTTAAGGGCTGCAGTGCGGGCATATTAAACTGAGTTTTGTCTCAATGCTGTATTTCTTCATTTTGTAAATGCAGTTTTCTGAGTCAGCCTCTCTGCTGCATTTAAGGCCCTCCTCCTCTGTCTGTGCAGCGTTTCCTGTGATGAGCCCGGTTCTGCAGCCAGGCCTCTGTTCTGGTTCTCTCCTCTCCTTGTGACAGAGGTCAGGAGGAGCTCTGAGCCTGGCTGACGTCACGCAGCCCCACAAACACAGCGGCATGCTGGGAGACAGGCGGCTCCACAGACAAACTACCAGGCAGGCATGGGATGTATTTATAGCCCCTTCACATATGCTAGCCTCACAGCTAGCCACATGGCGAGATTCTCCCAGAAGGCAAAGCCAACCTGAAAACGTTGTGCGGAATCCACAAGTCTGCCTAACGCATGAACATTATTCATCTTCTGTTCAGATAAATAATGTTCCCACAGTGAGGATGATTTACACACATCCTGAAAAGGACCCAGTGAGGACACAGAAATTAGATCTTTTCGTATCTAATAAACCCTCAGAGGCAGCCGCCACCGTTAGCGCCATGTCTGATCCCGACTCTAAGCCGCAGGATGCTGCATGTAAAGATGAATGTCAGGACAGATCCAGCTATTCTCCGGGTAGCTGGCCAGTCAGGTTGACTTTGAAATGGATGGTGGGTGATTAGCCGGGAATGCTGGGAGAGCACCGAGGTCTCGGCGGTGAACCCCCGCAGCTGCTGCCGGAGTCAGCAGAGCGACCATCCAGGTAATTAATTCTTTGACAAGCATCAGTGGTTCGGAAAATCAGTAAGAATGGCAGACTCTGATCAAAAGGGAAACACGTGGGGAGATGTTTAAACAGCGAGCTCTGAAGGCGTCCGTCACGCTACGACACCAAAACTGCAACCGCCGACGATCAGAGGAAACCGAGGAAAACGCAGCATGTTCACATTAACAGTCAAAAGGATGAAAATTCATGTCATAAAGGTTCATTCAACATGGACTGAAACAAAGGCCTACACACATCAGAGCCTGGAAAATGTATGCAAACCAGATTTCCAAATGTCTTTCTTTGGATTTCATGTGCCTGGCGTGTTGCAGCACTGCAAAAACAAAGATCTTACCAAGTATCTTTGGTCTAGTTTCTACTGCAAATATCCTAGTACACTTGAAATAAAACAAACTAGACCAAAACAATTTGGTAAATTTTTGCAGTGTACACCCAAGATAAAATAAAAATAAAAGAACAATATGTAAAAGTAAATTCTAGCAAGTCAACCAACATTTAGAAAGCAGCAACAGATTCACTCATGCAGGTCACTAATTTAGGTCTCTATGCTGCTTAATGTACATCAGAATAGATTTGAATCTAATGTGTAAGACGGCCATGCTGGATTGTCACATAGCTGGTTTAGCTGCAGCAGCAGTGAGCGCCTGTGAGAGGGAAACGTGCCTAATGTAAAACCTCAAACAGGAATACAGATTTGGACAAGTTTAGATTGTGAAGACAAATCATCCTCATCACTGTTTGCATCTGCTTTAGCATCCATGTTCGCACCCGTCAAGGCTTATGAATCATCAGACTCAAACATATAGGCTCAGCCGCTTACAGCCGGAAATTCCCCGTCTGATCTGTCCCCAGCATATTTACTAAAGCCAACAAATCACCCTGAAACTCAAATCTTTGTTTGAATCCTGCATGTTTACTGCCACTCTTTTCATCTAGTGTCAGTCCTCACAATTCTTCACGTTTTTTCTGCTTTGTTTCCATTACAACAGTGCAGTTGTTGAGAAGGAAACTTACCTCTGGCTATTTCCTTTGAACAAAGTTAGTTTAACTGTATCAGCGTGTGTATATATTCCTGCGTGTGTGTGAGCCGGTGTGTAATCATCATCCTGTTTTTCTTTCTATTCCAAGCCTTGAGCAAAGTGAGAAATGACAATAATCTGTTCTGACACGTTTTTATTCAGATAACTCTGCTTTTTGTTTGTTTTAACCTTTTTTTACACTTTATTATTTCTCTATATTTTCCTATAATAATAGATCAGCTGTTTCCAGGTTACAGAGGATTTTTAAAGCAGGATCTGTGTTCATTAGAAGCTGCCTTATAAGAAAAGCACTGAAAAGACACAAAATATTCCCAAGTATGTTTGTCAAGTTTCTAGTGCAAATATATTTTCAGAAGGTTATAGGAGTTCGTTTTAAGCAATTAATTCCTTAATATCAGTGATAAATATTACTTCCACTGACAGATTATTTCATTTATAACAAGAGAAAAATGTCTTGTTATGACTGAAATAATCTGCCAGTGGAACTGGCATTTTTTTTAATCAATATTAAGGAATTATTTACTTAAAACAAACTCCCATATCTTCCTGGAAAGTTACTTGTAAGTAAGACTTTCTCTTCTTTAGAGTACTGAGATATTTTCACTGAAAAGATTTTGTGTTTTGAAGTACATGCAGAGGAATATCAAAATGAAAGAATTATGGTTATTATTCTGGTGCCTTAAGTTTTAAACAATGCAGTCATTTTTTCTTTCACTTAAGGCAATGTTTGACCTTAGAAGTAAACATTTTCTGTCAGGATTTCGTCGTATAACCTTTAGAGGTACTATTCTAATTCTGAATTCAGCATCTCATCTCATTCAAATCGAAACACAAATTTAAGCACAAGGTCCTTTGGCTTGTTTTCTACTCATCCTATTTTCATAGAGAGATCATAAATAAAGAAACTGCATCATTTGGCTCATAAAAGTCCTCGGTTTGTTTACAGTATTCAACCTGAATAACCCATTTTGTTATATTTACCTTCGGTTGCCACAGCAACCTGCATTAATCAGCTGTAAATTTGGGCAAAGATGCTGTTTTCCACAACGAATTCACGGACCAGAGCTGATGGAGGACGAACGCCGAGCCTCGGACCAAATCAGAGGTCCACAGCTAAATGTTTTATTTTGTTGTTTCATTAATTTAACCTACATTTTGGATTCATTTGAACCTTTCAAATTTTACTGTTCAGGGCCTCTATATCAACTGAGATCATACATATTTTATTCTTGCAGTTCAAATATTTTGTCTTTGAATTCGTTCGGTTGGTTTAGTGAAACCACATCCGCCAGTTTTGGCTTTTCATCTGGAAGAACTGCTTTTCTCCAAGGTCCTTTCAAATGGTGGACTTTAAGATTTAGATACAATCACTGCTCCAACATGTCAGATCTGGGAATTAGAAATATCTGAATTATTTTGAGATCCCAGTGGTAACTACGAAAACTTTTCAATATCTCATAAGAACGAACCTCACAGTTAAATTTAGAAATAAAAAATGGCGACATGCCTTTAAATATGAGTTAATGTGAACGTCAGGTGTCTAATCCAAGAACTTCAGATGAGATCTAGTTTTAGCTCGTCAATTTAAAACGCCTCACACTGAAAATGTTCTTCAGTGGGATGGAAAATTTCATCACTGGGCAATAAAATCTCACAGTTTCATAAGTGATCGTTGTCATGTTTGTTTTTTTTTTTTTTACCAAATTAGCTTCAGACAATTCATAAAAGCAGCCATTTATTTAAATATGGGAAAACTGACTAATAATAAATATAATCTTTCTTTACATTTTTAACATATTAGATTTTTTTCTTTCAAATGTTGTCAGATGTGAAATTAGTTAGAATCAAAATTTGAGAACCATACTAAATCCACTTGGTTCTTTAAGAATCTTTTCACACCTGATAGTTTGGTAGGTAGGTTTCATTTTGGACCAAAACTTTAATTTCTTCCACCTCCAGCTGCTGTGGTTCTCTTTCTCTCTGCTCCGAGTCAAACCAACCTGTTCCCCTCCTGGCCTGTGGGGGCGCTGCACCAAGAACCACTGAAGGAAACAACTGAGCGCAACTTCCTCCTTCAAGACATGGAAACAAAAATGGAGTGGTGTCAGATTTTAGCAGTTGGAGGGTTTCTCTTTTATGTATGGTAAAAGACCACGAGCCATTTCTCCCGCTAGCGCCAGGTCAGCGTGTTTGTTTTGGTTGTATTTACCCAGAATGCCCTGCGCTGTAGTCCACTTCCTGCTTTTGGAGCGATCTCTGGTTCACTTGATGTTCACATATACATATTTAAACCGCACCAGAGTTCACTTCAATTGAAGCGAGGTTTGTTTTTTTGGTTGATTACAAATTCACACCTCCCCAACTGAACTGGACTAGAGCTGGATTAAAACAGATTAAACAGGACTGGTTGGACTACTTCCTAAAAATAATTCAATAAGAAGCCAAAAATAAACATTTTCCTATAGATTATTCATAGATCATGAGATTGATTCATATTATTTCTCCACACTCATAACTGTTGGTGTTCCATTCATAATTTTGTAGTTTAGTTTCATTCCCTAATGTTTGGGCTGGAATTCATTTTGCCAGCATCACTTTGTTCCATTATTTCAAAGCTCCACGGTTTGAAAGCAATCAGGGGGAAACAGTGCTTGAGCCCGGGGCATTGCTGTACACAGACCTCATCTCCACACACAGATACGCCATTACACCTCCGGATTCATGGACCAGCTCGTCGCGCCGCACTGAGAAATTGGCTATGAGTGATTATGCACAAACACCTAACGCCTTGGCATTTCCTGACAGTGCCAAACAATCTTCTTCTTCTTTTTTTTTCCTCTGTCTATTTGCAATTAATGATTGAATTTCAGCCACACACAAAAAAAAAAAAATCCCATTTATGCTTTGTGAGCGTATCCCCAATACACACGGCAGCATGCACAGCAAAGCTTATCTCCAGCTTTTAGATTGGGGGGCCTATGGAAACAGTCTTGATTATTTCCCTCCTTGTCCAAAGCGCTGCTGTGTGCTTTGGGATTAGAGGCTTTTTGTGGCCGCTGCACTTGCACACTGACTGGCTGCAGGCGAAAGAGAGAAAGAGACTTCTGCTCAATAAACCCCCCTAACCGTCCCCTTCCCTC
The DNA here is from genome assembly GCA_903067095.1 of Girardinus metallicus. NCBI lineage: Eukaryota > Metazoa > Chordata > Actinopteri > Cyprinodontiformes > Poeciliidae > Girardinus > Girardinus metallicus. Next base: position 1,388 of record CAEGAE010062635.1, on the reverse strand, counting down.
GGCCTCCTCCAAACCGCCCTCCCCTATCAGACACACTAGCCAGTCCTGGGAGTATTACATCACCCTGATGTAATGTCTAACCAATCACAGCGCGGCGGCGTTAAAGCTTCCAGGATTATGGAAGTTAGTAGCTCAGACTGGGTAATGAGAGGGAGAGAGAAGGAGGGAGGGACACTACAAGCAACAATTTAAAGTATTTTCACAAATAAACCCAGGATCAATTTTTCCACTGTGCCTGTTTATCCCTCAAAGACAGAAATAACAGGACAGACCAACACTATAAAAACATGTTTTTGTAAAAGATGCTAAATTTAGGACCAACATCAACTGTGATAATTAATTACATAGATTTATCTTTTACATACAGAATTCCCAAGCTGGAATCTTTGTCTTGACACGTTTCTGGTACACCGGTAAATCTGACGCACAAGCTAACAGCGATGGACGACGAAGCTGCTTCTCTAATGTTTGCTTCTAAATCAATCTGGAAAGACTATTGTTGTGTTCAAGTTGTGCTAACAGGAGTTAGCCTATCAGCGATGCTATTCAAGCTAATGCTAACCATGTAGCAGCTAGTGCTAATGTTAGCGTCCACGGTTCACATTCTAAAGAAGCTCCATTATTGATGAGGACTTCCTAGAAACTTTGCTCCAATCTGAAGGTTGAATAATCCGAATAACAGACTTAAAAACAAACATTTTATTGTTGAATTCACATGTTTATAGCTTAGTAGCAAAAATGTTTTCGGAATTGAAAATGCAATTAATTAATGAATCACAGACTCGTCAATCCATTAACAGGATTGAAGATTTTAATCTAGTATTTACTAACAGATTTGATCTGTTTCTTGTGTCAAAGGTTGCTTCCTATTAGGACAGATAATCTGAGTAAATAAAAATATGTAATAAAAATAAATTGCCCTGAATACCCAGTGGATACAACAGCTCTACATCACAGTGGAGGATTTTTGGTTTGATGAATTGTTTTCATTTGGACTAGGGCTGAAACGATTCCTCGATTGATTCGAGTATCTCGATTATTAAAATTTACCTGCCTCGAAGCTTCCTTAATTTATGTTTTATTATTTAGCGCACCGTGTTCCGGTAGGAACATTACTTGCGTTGCACAGCGCTCTCACTTCCGCCTCTGAGTTGTTGACGAAAGCTAAGTTTTAGCGGCATAACGTCCATTTTTAAGTTCGGCCAGGAGGATTTTATTGATTTATGATAATACCGGGTTTTCGTCGTTTTGGGGACCAATAAGCATCTTTAAAATGACCGGCGCGATGCCTGGAGTTACAGCAGCTGAACGTTGGGAAGAGGCTGCGGGAGGATTTATACAGGTGAGCGGATAGACTGAACACGGCGGCGGCTGAGTAGTTGATGGTC
>CAEGAE010062626.1:0-12408 GCA_903067095.1 Girardinus metallicus | reverse complement strand
GCTTCAGTTACACAACCTCCATTGCCCACTATTGTCCACAACATCCACCGATTATTATTGTTGTACTACGCAGCACAGAAAAGCAGGAAACTGGTTCAGAAGCAAAGCGATTTAACAACCAGAGAACTGAGAGGTAGCATAAGAGAGAGGAAGAGGGGTGGAATCTGTTGATGTTCAGAGTAAAATATGTCACTCCTGAAATAAAAAATGCTACCATACTGCCTGTATTTTTATAAGGTCACAGTTAAACCTCAGGTATCTTGCTCACTTTTGCTCTTTTACAAAACTGGAGGATACTTTTGAGCAGACGCCATAGTTTCCTTATTACCTTGTTGGTGCTCAGCTACCAACAAGCTTTCCTTCTTTAAACCATTTGTGGATTCTTCACCACTTTAATATGAAAAAACAATTAAGTTTCCTAATGGAGTCGCACATATTCATACTTTTGCACCCTTGTTTTCTTCATCTAACAAATGCACTTCAAGTGCAGAATATTGACCTGTTTAATATGTCATGCCTCCCAAGATAAGTACATATTATGGTATCACTGACTAGTGTTTATATTTTAGGTTAAACCCATATACACCATGTGTGAAGAGAGAAAGATTCCTTTAGATTGATTGGCCCAGACCCCTTAAGTAGCTGGTAAAAAAAATAAATAAATATTCTATCTTTTTCCAGTCAGTGAATGCACCAGATTGCAGAAGACTTTAAGTCAGCTATCTTCAATCAGTCTTGTGGTTAACTTTTTAAAGAAAGCACAGAGATGTAAGAAGCTATTTAAAAGGAACCTAGCATTTATCAATGCTAGCCATGCTAGCTACACTAACTGCTAAATATCAGATGCTAAAGTCAGTTAAAATGAGAGCAATTGTTTATTACTTATGGCAGGAAGGCTGGAATAAAATCACCATCTCAGTATCAGTGTGTGAAATATTCATATTATAATGAACCGCTATAAATGCAAATTAGTGTTGACAAACAAATTCCAAGTGTCACAACTTCAGCTGTTGCATGCCAGTGTAATATTTAGAAATCTGGATGCTAAATATGGAGTCTCACTGCAGTAGATTACCACACCTGGCTCAAAATGCCAAAGGCTACAGAAAGTGTTGGAAACTTCAATGGGGAAGGGAAGACATGGCTTTGTCGCACCTCGTTGCAATAGTCACCAATAATCTGGATCTGGCAATTATTTTTGCCTTTTTTTTGTTGTCAAAATCCCTGATTTTGCTGTGCTACACAGAAATATTTTTGCAACGTTTTTCCCTTGTTAAACCCCTTCCAGGTGGGAGCTACCAGTCACTTAAACACAATTTTTTCCACCATTTTTGTGAAAAATTTGCAAAAAAACTGACAAATATGTTCTAGCGCGAAAGAAATGCTCAAAATCTGTCCATTCTGTGTGAATTTCACAAAACTGCAAAAACAAAAAAAACTGTAGGAACCAAATAACATTGCCAATGCCTAATTTCTTAATAATTTGCAGCCATATTTTCAATACTGTTCTTTTATGCTCTCATAATGTAGCCCTTTAAAAGAATGTAGAGTCAATTAAAATCTGTAATAGTAAAAGGTAAAATTTTACAAAAACCATATATTGTAAATCGGCCAATATATCTCTGACATAAATGCGTCATCATACTGAAAAAATAGCTCATAAATATGCAGGAACACAAGTCAGACTACATAAAGGAAACTGATTTGGAAGGATTTCAACCGTTTTTGAGGCAACACAATATACTGTATTGATTTCTACATTGGACTTCCTATGATTTAATAAACAACAGTGATTTCATCTCCGTAGATCAAAGAGATTCTTGGTCAATACATGGAGAAAAAAGCCAAAAAAAAAAAAAAAAACCCAAAACAACATGGAGGTAAGACGTGCAGTGACTCACAGCGCTACCTACCTGAGGCCGGGTTCAGAAGGCATGCCCCCTCACAAAGCGAGAGATGAAGGAGGGGAAGGTGTGACGTGCCTCCTGAGGACCGTTGTCTCCTCTCTGGGTGCAGACATCAGCCTGATAGGACAGAGCAGCATGTCAGCTTTATTCAGCGCATCCACTTGACCGAGCCGAACTGTCACAACCTCCCGTGCGACGTGCGAACACACGTTACCGAACGTCATGCCTAATGCTGTCTTCTCCCTTCTACCGACTGCGCAGCTGTTGACTTTGACAATTCTTGTAGCTGCTTTTGACGCAACGTCAGCCTCCAACAAAGAGTTCAGACAAAAGAAAATGAGCAAGCTCAGCAGTTCTCAGGACAATCTGAGAGTCCAAATTACACCCGGTTCCTTCTTGTGTAGCTACAACCTTGACATAATGTGCAACCCGCCTGAATCTGATACACCCGGGATAATAAACGGGAACCCAGGAGGTGAGCACAGGTGCACTCTGAAATCCAAGCTGCACTGGGTACTCTGACTGAAACATACCTACTTCCTGTACAACAATTGGTCTCACCGGCTCGTCTCATATACGCTGCCTCATCATGGGCATTTTTCATATTTCGTCACTTGGTTCATTTAATTTGTTTGAATTTTATGTAGTATGTCAACGCCAAATTTTTATTATATATATTTTTAATAATTTCAAAGTACACTCTGCACATACATCACCCTGACCTAGAGATGCACCAATCTGATATTCATATCTGTATCGGTCCTGATACTGGAAAAAAATTCTATATCGGGTATCGGTGGCAATGCGCGCAACCAATAAGGGCAGATCTATTCAGTCTAATTCTATGTTTTGTGTTCTGAGCGACTTTATGATTTATTATTTATCTTGTCTACTCTTATATTTAGAATTTCTAATTGGACTTTCTGAACCGTTTGAAAGAAGGTTTGTCAAAGTAAATTTTTTTTTTTTACATGTTTGATCACGGTAGTCAACGTATTGTTTTTGTCAGTTTCAGTTTCTTTAGTATTTATTTTAAATTGGCTGTCTTACACCCAATCGCACTGACTGAACAGATTAAAGTTGTGCTGTTTTTACATGTTTAATCAAACCACGCTTGTGAAGCTGCTGGTGTATTTCCGTGTACTGTACTGATGCAGAGTTATCGAATAAATCGATAATCCAGTACATTTATGTCTGAGTAAAAAAAAAAAAAAAAAAGGAAAGACATGTTTTAAGTCAGTTCAGCACTGTTTTTCTGTATTGGATCGTTACCGGCCAGTACTAAACTTCAGATATCTGTATCGGTAACAGAAGTGGAAAAAAAAGTGGGTTAGTGCATCCCCAGAAGTTACAGGACAGCTGGACAGTTTTGGGATGATAAGATGGATGAATCCTGGAAGAAAAGCCCCTTAGAAGCCAGAGTCTGGGGGAGAGGCAGCTTCCAGCAGGATCCAAGGCTGAAATGAAACCCTAGAGTCAAGTTCATGAGATAGAAAGGCCGAGACAAAGCCCAGACCGAAATCCAATTGGAAAATCGGTGGCAAGACTTGAAAATCAATGTTTATAGATGTCTTCCATACAACTTATCTGAGCGTCAGCAATTTCCAATAGGAGAAAAAGGGAAAAAAAATCCATCTTTAGATGTAAAAAGCTGGTTTCAAGACATACTGGGTCACATGGTACTTTGAGATTAAATCCTAGTAAAAAATTCACTGGAGTTAGAAGTTGTAACGTGACAAAACGCCAAAAACTTGTAGGGGTGTGAGTACGTCTCTGCATCTACGCCAGAGGATAAATAAAATGTTTTTTTTCTGTATGAAGCCGAGGGCTGAATGTACAGCCGGCTGTTCTGTAGGCCCCACTGAGATGTATTGATCGACCTGTTTATGAATGACCTTCAGCCACATGGTCAGAGGCAGCTACTGATGAGGAGGGCCAGGGCGCACGCCTCAGACAATCAAATAAAATCATTTGCTTTTCTGTTTTCATTTGAGTTTTACAACGTGGTTAGATTATGTAAATTTTGGTAAAATTCGTCTTTTTTTAGATCTAGATCTAGATGCAACCCAAATATATTTCAACGTGGGTGTATTCGCAGTTAATAATCACAACAAGTAGGCCATTGTTCCCTGCAAAGCGCTCTAATCTCCTGACTAAAAAAGAAAAAAAAAAAAACAGACACAATGCCTGTGTAATGTTTTCCAGGCAGAGGAGACAGAAGGCTTTACAGATGAACAGGTAACAGGATTGAGGAGGAGGAGGAGGAGGAGGAGGAGGAGGAGGAGGAGGAGGAGGAAGAAGAAAAGGAAGAGGATGAAGGTTTGGGTTTCCAAATAACCAGACCCCATTAGTGCATTAACTGTCACTTCCCAAAAAGCTTCCAGCTGTCAAAAGGTCTCCTAGCAACAGGCCATCGCCTCAGTCCACAAACTATGAGGACAGAGGAGGAGGACAAGCCCCCACATTTACAAACACAATGACCCTGTTGCATCCCACAGCCGCGCCGCGCGCGTCCATTTCTGGAGCACCTTACGTTCACGCACGGATTTTACTGATTTCGGCTCGCTTTTAATCCTAATGTAACACGGGCTTACGTACCGCATATGAATGTGAAGTGAGTCGGCCCCGTCCTCCGTGGTGGCGCCGCCGTTACAAATGTCATTTGACGTCCGTCAGAGCTGGTCTCCTTCCCGTCCACAGCGGGGCGAAACGGGAACACAGCCGCTAGCAGAGGCACTCACTTACCGCCGATACTTTATTGGCTGTACCCTACTGTAGCCCGTCAGATATTACATTATAAGCCCGCCCCTACGCGGTGCTCAGTCACATGAACCCCGGTGTTATATAGCTGAGAAAGCGCGCCCCCGCGTGGTTAATTCAGGCAATGCATACTGAATAATGGGATTTCTGATTGTTTTTTGTAGACTCGTAGCTTTTTAATGTAAGCAGTATTATTTTTTCTACTGTAATCCCCAAGGCTGTGCAGCTCTGCACAAAAAAATATGCCTGAATTCACCTTTTATAGGTGATAAAGTGTAAAATCTGTGAACTCATGGTTTCAATTTTCTGAAATTGAATTGGCTGCACTTGGTTTTATTCAGGGATGTCTCCATCTTGTCTCTAAACTATTTTCTCTCAGAGTTGAAAGAAATATTTTTGCTAACGCATGGGTTCAAAATTAGAACATGCACATGCACACAAGACTCCTGAGACTTAAGAGTAAAATTTAAGTGCATTTTTAGATGTAATTGGCTTCATAATACACAAACACAAACAGATCTATACACAATTATTTATTCTTTTCCTACTCCTTTTAATTTTTCTTTCAATCAGTCAGACTTTGATGTAGCCTTTCACAGTAGGTATGAAAAGAGCGTTGGCTGTTTAACACTCATAGCATTTTGTTTGAAATGTGATGACATATCCTGGGGCATGCATCCCAGTAAAACAGGTCTGGAGACGCCAGTGGTTCCCTGCGAATAATTACTGTAAATCTGTGTTTGATGCATAGATCTGTGTCTTCTTTGATTGTTCAATGCTTGAATGTTTCTTCTGTATAAGTGCTGTGCTATAGTACTCTTGCTAGTCAAAACTGCAGTGTTATTAATATGGTTTTGAACAACTAGTTTGGTGAAATCAACCGTTACATTCAAACAGTTCCTACATACTTTTTCTTTTTCCCAAAACGCTAATTCCCATTTGATCACTTTAGTTTTCTTTAAGCGTTTACGTAAATAGTCTTCTCATTTGTTTCTAGAAGGAGTCAAAGTTCTGCTGTTTTGTCATTGGTTTAAATTAGTTTCTCTGAGGGAGAAAATAAGGGAAAGTGTTCAGCTCATAATTAATGACTCCACAAGGCACTGTTGCTTCTGTTCCTGGAATACGCTGGAGTTACAATCCCTATATCCTTCATAACATTTCCCAGGTGCCAGCTTTTCTTATAAATCTGTTCAGTTAGCATTAATCGGGACTTAGGTATTTTTGAGTTTAAATGTATGAATCGTCTTCCCAGTTCTTGTACTTCACCATAACAGCATATTTTGCTCTGGGGGGGAAAAAAAAATAGGAAAATGGAAAAGTGGAAATCAGAAGAAAAGCCCAAATACTACTTCCAGGAGATAAACAGTGTCTGAAAGAAATGCTTTTTAGAATGAGGATAAATCAAGAAAGCAGCATCACCCTTCATTTTACGTCAAGTATTCAAGTGAGACCTCTTTGTGAATCACCATGTTCATAATAAGCTACTTGTCTGTGTATCAAAGTAAGTAATATTTAATATTTTCCATTGACCCAACTTTAAATACTTGAATGAAATGTGTCATCGTGACAGGCTTCTATTAGCAAAGCACCTAAAAGTATTGCAAAAGTGCAAACCGAATATGTTTCTCCATCTCAAGGCCATGCAAAAGGAGAATGAACAAGACAAGACGCCAAGGGTCCCATGGTAACGCAGAAAGTGCAGCAGGAATCCAGAGGCCAGGTGAGAGAATCTGTTGGCAAGACGACTGTTAGTCACGCTCTCCACAGATTCAGCCTTTATGGAAGAGTGCCAGGATGAAAGCCAAAAAAAAAGTCTTGCGTAAAGTTAGCTACCTCAAAGTGAGACTTTTTTTTGTAATATAGTTTGAAAACTATATATTGTTTTCATTTGCACTACCACATCCTAATAAAATGTATTTATGGTTGTATTGTGACACACTATGAAAATGTTCAAGGCATATAATGAAAATCAAAATGAAGTGAAAAAGAAAGAAAGAAAAAAAAGTCAAGCACTAAACAGAAAGAAATTCAGCCAATATGCAAAAAAAAAAAAAAAAACATAAAGAACTGAAGAATTTCAGAAAAATTCTTCAATTAAGTTGTAAAAATTAGAACTATTTTAGACTTCCTGCCAGGTTCTGTGGATTTATTAGCTAAATTCCAATGCTGCAAGTCATGCTTACTAAGAAACAACTTGAATCATGTGTTATGTAGAGAACATGTTGTCCAGACGACAAGATTTATGCCATTTCCTGATGTTGACTTTGGTACGTGCAGGAAACTTGCTTAATGAAGAAGGTGGCATCAAATAACGTCAGATTAAATAAACACAATGGTATGCCAAGGACTTATTAATGTTTTTGCTTTTTTCAACCTGTCTTTTCAAGCTTTCAAACAGAAATTAAACAGAATCCTTTTCTTAGGAGAATCCAATCTCATTTTGAAACATCTGTATGACAATGGAAGGTAGACATTATATCATCTTATAGTGGCTGAAAAATTGAAGACCATAATTTAGTTCTTTTATTTAGGCTTTAGAATTTGAACCAAGCAAACTAGTTGTTACTATGACACACCCATTTCTCCAAGTTTGTGCAGCTTTGTAAAAAAGTGCCTACTAAAACAGTCAGTGTGACAAAATGCTGTCAGTGAATATGTTTTCAAACGGAGCGGTTGTCCTTTGTCGTCTCTATTTTATTCATCTTCGTATTCATCTTGTGTGTGTTTGATGACATGGTATATGATGAGTTAGTGTTTAATAAATGTATTTTTAATGACAAATGTAATGAATTCATAATTATTTAGAACGTTCCTTGACAATTATCATAGTTAAGTTCAATTTTATTCATTTCACTTTGGATATAAGCAACAGTATGCGCACTACATTGTGGCACCTTCGGCACTCCATACAACACACGCACAGCTGTTTCTCTTCTTACTCCGCTTTCAGAGCGGGTTGGAGGCTACAGCGCCTCCTGGCGTCGACGCTATTCGATGGGATGACCGGACAAAAACAGAGACGGAGGAAATAGGTCCTCGCATTCCTTTAAAAAACGCCCCTCTCCTTAGTGTTTCCATGTGAACTGCTGCTACAAAAACACTTTTGACGGTAGTGGGTAAGTCATTTTAATCCGTGTCTTTTGGTTTTTCCAGCTTGTGTTATTGTTCGCAATTTTCCACCGAAGTTTCCCCGGAGCCTGCCGTCCCACGATGGCAGCGAACCGAGGCGGGGGGATCTCGGCTGAACTTTCTCCGCACACTCGGCGTCTGGTTTCGTGGCTTAAAAGTAGATTCTGCTTCCAGAATGTTGTCAGAGTTAAACAATTATAAAGCAGCTATTACATAGTTACAATGTTTCTTATTCACCAATAGGCGGGTACGTGCCAGTGTTACTTTGCTAGCTCTTAATGGAGACGTTTAATAAGTCTCCTTATGTTAATGGGTAATATTAGTAAGTGTATATAGAGTAGTACAGGTCGGCAGTGAGCTTTGAGGTTAGTCTGAAGGTTAATACTGCGGTTTGTTAGGAAACACATACAGTCTGTATGTAAAGAAAAAATATGATAAATCATCTTAACTTCTCGACATAACCTAACACATGTGCATAGTGTCTTCAAATGTGTATAGTTCCACATGGGGCCCATATGAAATGCTGAACGTAGTGAGGCTTTACTTTGTGAGGAACAGGATATCATTGGGAAAGCATTTCAGTCGGCTTCGCATTCAGAACTCTAAGCTGCTAATATGCTATTGCGTATTTGGAGTTCTGAAGTTTTAATGTGAAGTTTTAATGGGCTCCAACAAGCCGAGACTGATTCTTCTGAATCACCTATGATCCTGCTGCATTCCCCCCCCCCCAACCCCAGCCTGTGCAGATGCAGGGATTGACTGGTTTATGGCTCCCAAAATCCGCCTGAGTTATGTTTCTTAGGAGAGTTTCTGAAGCTGGGTCTTATAAGCACCTCAAGGGACATCAGGGAATTCACTGAGCGAGGGATTGTAATATATTTCTCTTTGCCGGTACACAGGTAAAGAGACACACACACACACACACCCACACACACAAAAAGTAAATAAATGCCAGAGTAGGGCTCCTAAAAGTGACAAATTTCATGTTAATCGCAATTTCTTTACAGGGATGTGGGACCTGCTGCTCAAGCCTCTGAAATGTCTCCAGGAAAAGTGATCTCACTTTTCTCACAGCATCATTCAGGATGATGCTGTGAGTCAGAAGAAAGAAAGAAAGAAAAAAAAAAAAAAAAACGTCAAATTCAGGCAAATATCTCCCAAAGAGCAACCTCTCGCAGTTGACACAGACTTTCACTACCAACTCAGCTGCCGCCATGTTGATGCCAGGGCCACTGTGGTTGTGGCTGTCGCTGGCATGGGTTGGAAGCTGCGGCTCCCACAGCCTGTTCACCTGTGAGCCCATCAAAGTGCATCGGTGCCTCGGGATGCCCTACAACATGACTTTCTTTCCCAACATGATGGATCACTACGACCAGGAAATCGCAGCTAGCAAAATGGAGGTAAGCCTAAACGACGTAAGACCTAATGTTCCTCCTCTTTGCACCCACCTCCGTAGAAAGTACAGCTTCCTTTGAACTGTCGTATCTTTTCTGTTTCTGAAAATAGCCAGCTTTCGTTCTTCAGCACCGACTTCCACTCTGAAGAGTGTTGCGGTTGCAACGATCCGGTTGTGCCTGTGTGCGGCGTGTTCATTGAGCTGACAAAAGCATTTTAAGAAAAATCTGAATTTTTGGGTTTCCAGCCACCGGTCAGGTTCTGCTCAAGCTGCATCTCTTTCCATAAGCCTTTTTCAAATCTCCGAAATATAATTTTGTGGCGTAAGTGTTTTAACAAACGTATGTAAGTCAAGTTTTTTGCTATATAAAAAACCATCAATCAGGGTTGTGCACCTTCAACTGCAGCAAATTCAGTAATAACTAAAACGCTCCAAAATCTATCAGCAGATTTTGCAAGGCATTAATTAAGTTTGTAGGGTAATTATTGATTGAGATATAAATCACTCTGCAGCTGCTGACATTTTTGATCAATGAGTAATGAGTTTATGTAACAGTTAATGAATCACAACTAGGGCTGCACCGTTTGCAGTTTTCTGGACGACCAACGATCTTAAGAAAAAAATAAATAAAAAGCCTGTCCTACAGTTTCCGATCTCAGTCAATGCTGATTTTTTTTTTCGTCTGAAAAATCTATAAATATAGCGAGAAAATTATTACGTAGGCAACAGTGGGGTGACTATTGTTAGCATATCCAGATGTGACCTTGTCAGTCAGTCAGCCCTCTCAGGGCTAAACGGGACAGCAGCTGCATTTCCATTGACCGCATAATTACGCAATTTGACATTTCAAAAATAAATTCGCTTTGTTTTGTAAACACAACAATTTCGAAGAAACTCGTTTTCGCTTTGGCCTTAGGATGAGGTCGGGTTTTTTTTTTTGGCCTTATGGAAATTGGCATATTTCACAAAACTGCGTTGGACTTTATTCGCATCACACGAGTCACATGACCAACAACCAGACGTTGTTGCCGCTGGCGCAAACCAAGAAGAAGAAGAAGAAGAAGAAGTAGCTGGCTGATCATGGTGTGGCATGTTTTTGAATGATTATCGCGTAAACAGACTTATTCATGACGTCTGAAGGGCTCGGGAAACGTGTATGGTGTATAAAACATCTTTTTGTTTTCATATCGGTGCATCCCTGGTAACAATCAAGTAGAGACCCTCCCGCCTCACCCCATGGATACTAAACATGTGGTCCCAGATTGTAATGTGGTTGAAAGTACTTGGAAACAGTGCAGGGCTGCAGGTGTTTGGAGCAGCCAGTCAGGACATGATGGAAATGTGAGCCAGAACCATAATTCTGACTTGTCAGTGGAACGCGGTTTGCAGGTCAAAAGAGAAAGAGCAGAACTCTGAGAGATTTATCACGCACTTGTTGGTAAACTCGTTAAAACAGTTGCACAACGCCACATTGCATGTTGCTTCACACTCACCGTTCTGGATGTTTTACAAGACGGCGGATTAAGAAAAAAAAAATCTCAGCAATGATTTCTTCATGCAGAAATCTCTGAAAATGCAACTTTAACCAATTCTCGGTTCACTTTTTGCGGCCATCTGTAACATTACGCTCCTATAAACTAGTCCGGGTGTGTGATCCTCTGCAGAAAACCCTGTTGTTGTGTTTTTTTTGTTTCGTTTTTCTTGGTAGAGCATCTTGTCTCCAGGCATTCCTTTGGGCCCAGGGTTCTGGTTACTTTTACACTCAGTGTCAGACTTTGTGAATATGAGCAGCGATCTGTTGAAGGAGTCTTTTGTGCGGCGTCTGGCAAAGGTGCAGGTGTTCGATTTCACAGCAACCTTGGCCACCGGCAACTCTGTCGACTTTGTTGCGTAGAGCCTTTGATTTTAGGAGGAAGGGGAGGGACGCGCCTTGTCCCACACAAAGCTGACTGCGCATACCACACCGAGTATCTTCTGTCTGTTAATAACTTACTCATTTCCCCCCCCCTCCACTGTACGCTCTGCTGTCTCCCATGTTTCAGCCTAACACTCTGGCTTCAGCCCTGTCTGAAATGTGTAGCTGTTTATCACTAAGCCTTGGTGCTGGAATCCAACAGACTGCCTCACTCTCAGCCCAGGTCGGCTTATCAGTCCAGTGCTCCAGAGGGAAGGCGTTTGCTCCAAATTCCTGCAGATTCAAGAGCTGAGGTGTTTTAGGTGTTAGAATACCTAAAAAAAAAAATTATAATAATTAAGTATTAGGTGACAAGGATCTTCTAGATAAAGATATTTTTTCGAAAAGAGTTGATCTTTTTACATAAAGTTGCCGTTTTTTTGGGGTTTTTTTTAACATTACTTCATTTTATGATGTTATTCTCCCATCAAAAAATATACCTGGAGTTTTGCTTTGATTTTTTTCGTGCATGTTTGAGGAATCCTTTTATCTCCCATGGCAACACAGCTCCGCCTTCGAGGTCGAAGCTCCTCCTCAGAGCTGCGGCTTCTTAGCTTCCGAGCTTCAGCTTCACAGAGCACCCTCCCCCATAACTCCCTCAATCAGCTCCTTTAGACTAGCCGTCAGCAATTAGCAAAGCGCTAATTGGAACTGCGCATCTGCCGAGCTCGTTGCACGAGCTACTTGTCAGTGCAGCGCTGGTAAAAATGTCGTTAAAAGGTTAATAGAGGAGCAGTGTTACGCTATGACTTCCTGAAGGCAGAAGTTTCAGAAAGAGCGGGAGTTTTTAAAGAAACTGAGGCCGAATTTCAAGATGTTAAGTTACAAAGTCAAATTTCTCACTTCTAACAATAGCAACGGCGCGTTTGTCAACTTAGAAACTTTACCGCTATATTTAGTCACGTTACTAGACAAAAAAAAAAAAAAAGGGATTTCGGCCAAAATCAGAATCAACAGGTCAGGCTTTTTAAAGGCCGTGTTCGACTAGAAAAAAACTGTAGTCGTTGCGTCTCTTATGTCAAACTAAAGACAAGACAAACATATTTGATGTATACAGAATTTTTATAACAACTGAAGGTAACGCAGTGACTTGGTTGCGCTGCAAAGTGGAACTATCCATCCATCCATTTTCTGTTCGTTTTCTTAATGGGGTCGGGAGGGTTGCTGGTGCCTATCTCCAGCAAGCGTTCCGGGTGAGAGGCGGGGTCACCCTGGACAGGTCACCAGTCTGTCGCAGGGCAACACAGAGACACACAGGACAA
>CAEGAE010062625.1:0-25395 GCA_903067095.1 Girardinus metallicus | reverse complement strand
TATATATATGTATATATATATATATATATATATTTTTTTTTTTTGTTTGTTTGTTTTAAATGAGAGAAATGAAAAGGGTTGATTGGTTTAAGAGTTTCCTCTACAACACAACTGTACTACAAGCAGCTTTGGTTTGCACTGTTACAAAAAGATGCAGCCAGCAGACAAAATAAAACAAAAAACCCACTAAGCTAAATAAGCCTGAACAAATAAAAAGCTTGCAATGTGATGACCCACTGGTGACAAATCCAGCTCTAATTTGACAGATCTTTAGAGGAAACAAGAAAAGTAACAAAGAAACAGATTTGTGAATTGATACCATCACTAGCTAGTTAAACAGACTGAACCACTGTAAAGCACAAGATCAGAATGAGATGGGACTAGAAGTACGGGAAAAAATAAAAAAAAAATCACAAAAAAAAAAAAAATAATCACAGGACCGGTCTAGCGGCACATCATTAGAAATTGCCGTACAAACACATTTTTTATTCTTTTGTATTTTTTTTTTTGACACCCGTCAAAAAGTATTTGCACTGCAGCCACTAGTGAGACAGCTCTGCTGCCCTAACCTACGGTCACAAGCACTCTCCAGCTAGTGCAAAGAGACAGCCGAAGTAAAGCTGAAAAGTTAAAAAAAAAAAAAACCTACAAAACAAAACAAAAACAAAAAACATCCGTGTGTCAGGTTTTAACTGATCGTTACTTCCTTCTGTGACGCATCTTCGGAAACCTTCGACCTCTCCAATCAACCCATCGAGACGTGTCGTGATTTTGACAGAGGATTTGGTTTGTGGTGGAAGGGATAAGAAAAGTCAAAGAAGGGTAAAAACAATGCAGCAGATCATCGTCGTCATTGTAGAAATCATGATTTACACAAACACCAAAAATTCTGTCTTTTTAGAAAGGAAATAAGAAGTACATCTTTTATTCACACTTTTACAAAAAAAAAAAAACGACAAACAAAGAAAAAAAGAAGCTACCTTTTAAATCTACTGCAATACTAATGCCATTCAAGAAAAAAAAAAAAAATTTGGACACATTGATTTTCACCAAAGGAAAGGGGAAAAACGGGAGGAACAAGAGAGGGAGCAAGTCGACACTTCCCATTTTCTTGCTTATTTGACATAAAAAAGTTCTTATTGGAGTATAATAAGAGCTGCATTTGAATTGTTTAAGTGCATTTCAAATAATCTCACATTTAACTGATTTCAACTTGTTTTTGAGATGGAACAAATCTGATTAACAAAAACTTGACAGGCTGGCCGTTTTGACAGAAACAGCAGGAATAAAAAGAACAAATGGGCTCTTTCACCCTTTCCAATGCAAAAGCAAGAGGCAGGGGTGGTCCACAAATGGCACTATAGCTGCAATGACAATTGTAGAAAATCTATACAAAAAAGTGGGGCAAGGGATGTTAAAAAAAATTTGAGAAGAGTAGCAGAAAAAGTCTGAGGTTGGATGGTCTATGGTGGGGGTGATGGATAAAAGCTCAGGGCTATTTGTGGCCAGGAAGGAAGCTAGGAGGGATTAGGTAATCTGGGGGCCAAAAAAAACAACAACAAAAAAACAATCCGAGTGAATCTATAAAGACGACCCCGCTCATGTTCCGTACAGTGGAGGAGAGGGGGGTGGGTGGAGAAAGCATACCTGATTACTAGAGAGCTCAATGAATAGGAAGGATATACACATCATCATTACATTGTCACATCTCATAAAAAAAATGAAATAAACATGAACAAAAAAAAAAGGACATAAAATCTTCACAAATGTCTCAACAGTATTTAAAAATAAAAGGAGAGGAGGCTGCTCGGGTGTTCGTCGCATGTAAATAGTGCAAGACAACATCAACTGCTACAGTGAGTGCGGGGCGTATGCGCGGGACTTCTCCTTGTTGTGTCGTTTACACTTCGCTTTGGAGCCAGATGAACAGATGCGAATCGGTGCTGCGTGTCGTTTCGTCCAAACAGTCGGCAGCAGACTGGATCGTTGGCTTTGTTAATGGGCAGAAAGCAACAGGTAAAAAAAAAAAAAATTGACTGTCTATTTACACCAAAGCAAATCAGCCAAAACAATACTGATGCGTTACAGTTAATCTCTTGGGAGTGCAAAGAAGTGACAGCGAACGCGGCGAGCAGCCTCCTCTTACGTCTTTTGTACAAGCTGGTAATATTAATTCATCTCAACATTAACTGGATAAAAATTTAGCCATAGTTTACAATACAATCTTTTTTTTTCTTTCTTAATCTGACCATAATTTACTCTTCGTACAAAAAAATGCCAGAAAACAGGTCTTTTTGTGGTTCATATACAATCATGTAAAGACTGAGTCTAGGTTTCTATTCTGTACAAACACTCGTGAAAAATCACTGCTTCTATGTGTGAATGCATGGCTGGGGGTGGGGGGAGGAGTCACTACTGGCCTTGGAGACAGTGCTACACATCTGCCTGAAAATTACCTGTGTGTGTGTTTGCATGTGTATGCGTGACCTTGCATGAGTGAAGTTGGAGGTCATCTCCTGATGGAGAGAGGGATGCTGGTTTTACTTATCAGCCATTTTTCGCTCTCTGGCAAAACGCAAATGACGTCAATGAAAAGGTTTGTGAAAGCCCCCCTACCTCCCATCGCTTAGCCGGTCGACCTAGCTCCCTCGCTCCTTACTCTAAAAAAGGTGATTCTTGGGCCACATGAGCTCCTAAGCACATGACTAGCATAACAACTGTACAAGCCGGAGTGAACCTGTCTGCAAACAGGATGGTAGCTGCTCTGTTTCTCACTTTTTCTTTTTTTTCTCCCCTCTTTCTCCGAACTGCCGATGTCACATAATTCTGTTTCTTATGCACCAGGACCAGGGGTCAGAGGTGTGGACTATCTTGTAGCACCGCAGGAGGCCATGACCACACAAAAAGGCCTGAGCACCACAGAATGACAGCAGGAAAGAGCCCCTCGGATCAGCTGCGGCGCATCCGCTTGCTGGGATGCTTAGCTAGACATAAAAGTTGCTTCAACCCGAAGCCCAAATGTGCGTATCTTGGAGAGACCGAGAATCTACGCCGGCTGCCCAGAGTACAGATGGATAGCGAGCATGAGCCAAACGTGGAGGGACTGAGACTGACAAGTCTGCTGTCTTTGCTGGTTTTAGATTTATACAGGGACAGACAGACAGCTCTACAGCGTCTCAGCTAAATGTCACCCACTCAGCCGCTTTTAAGCTTCCCCATTAAAACCACACAGAGCCTCATGTGATGAATCTGAATGAGCTACCATCCCCTCTAGCTTGAAAGACAGAAAAATAAAAAAATATGCAGGGGTGGGGGTTTGTGAACCGGATGAGAAGAGGGAGTCCAAAACACGTGATACATAAACAGGACTGAACCAAGCAGTTAAAAAAGGACGTAAAAAGAAGGAGAAAAAAAACCAGAAAGAAAAAAAGAAAAAATATAGAATATCTATAACATTTTATACGAAATCCCTGTCAGCCAGACCTCACTGTACGAATATTTTACAGGTTGTGTTGTTTTCGGTCTTCCTCCTCCAGAGGTGGCGGAGGTAAGAGCTGGTAGAGGGGGAAGCTGTGGTCGCAGCTCCCCCTGGTGACATGGCAGGGTCTCACTACCTGCGTGCAGGCAAGTGCAGCCCATTGACCTGGGAGGGCACATTGGGCAGGAGCAACTCCAGCTGAGCATAGAGGGAGAAGTGGTCAGAGGGGATGTGGGGGTGTGGGCAGCCGCTGACATTGTTCTCTACGAGCCAGTGAGGGTCCAGGGGGCCCAAGATGCCCAACACGTTCAGATGAGGCTTGGAGTAGAAAATATAGTCGATGACACCCTATGAGACAGAAGCATTATAGTGAGCAAATAAAAACGCTTTGTGCTGCTCAAGAGTTATGTAAATAAACTCACCAGAGTTTATTTATATAAACTCTGGTGAGTTTATTTAACTAGACTCACCAGAGTTTAAAATTTTTTCCTGACAAAAAATTCCTTACTTTTTGTCAGGAATTTCAACCGTTTTTTTCCATGTAAAGGGGAACGCTACTCTTATGAATTTTAAAAACCAGAATGTACACCAGATTTTCTCTAACCCAAACAGGTTTGAAATTACACATACAGCCTGAAATACAGACAAAAACTGTCATTTCTCAGCAAGACACAAAGAAATGCCTCACCGTTTTTTTTCGTCATGTTTTACTGAGTACCAAGAATCTGGTATCTGGTACCATTTTTGCCATCTGGTACCATTTTTGTCGTTAAACATGCGGCATGTTTAACGACCCCTAATGGCAAAAATGGTACCAGATTCTTGGTTTTAAAGAAGAAGATGAAAGATTAAAGACGAGGGGGGAAAAAGGGGACAGATTTGTGTTTTATTTATCTAATTACCTTAAAGTCGAAGGTGTAATTGGTGTAAGGCATTAGGCCGTTCTCATAAGCGCTCTTGAGCTTGAAGCCGTGGGTGATCCTGCCATTAGAAGTGCTGTTCTTGCCATTGCAGTTGAATTTGGTCAGGCTGTCGCTGTAGCGAAGCTCCTTGAAATCCTTGTGGGTGCAGTCCACCCCGCCTGTACTCAGGTACTCGACTACACCTGAGGAAAAAACGTGAACACATGAACTGACACATTTCCTACTGTGCTGGTCTGTTACTTAAATAAAAAAAAAAATCCCTTCCATGATAATTTCTTGAATTTTCAATGATCAGGAACTTTTTTTTTTTGTTTTTAAATAAAGGACTTTGGGCTGTTTGTTGTCTTTGTTTTCAACAACATACAAACTTATATGTTCACGTACTACTGACTCCTTGGCTCGTCCTCCTTAAACTATTGCCGTCGTTTCCTGACCTTGGACCTGTTCATGTCCTGGATGGAGGGAAAATCAGCCCTGACAATCTGCTCTGCTTGTTCTTTTCATTTTGAAAAAAAGGAGGTTCCCTACAAGCAGTCTGAGTTGGCTATACTCCGTTTATCTGCATTTCTAACTTCTAACCTAATCTGTCTTAATCCTGGTTTATGGGGTGTAAATAGAGCAAATGTCCCCAGAAGTAATCTTTATTTTGAAAAGTTTACTGCAGTTAAAAGAAAACATAGCTTACCTCTTCCAGAAATACAATAGCAAATATATATTTCTTACAAGTTTTATGGTGTAATAATCTTGAGTATCAATTGCTTTGTTTAAAACAGAAAACAATAATGAATTGAATGGAATTATACAAGTTTATAAGTTCAGCAAATGTTTCCTTTTAGTTATTCTGCTTGGTCTAACCAGACTGCTTGCACTGGGGCCTTTTTTTTTTAAAAAAGGCCCCAGTGCAACAAACGCTAGATGCACCCAAATCTTCAACCGCATCAAATTTAACTTCACCGTTTTGTATTTTTTTGGGGTAACACTTCATTTGACGGGTTGTGAATAAGACTGTTGTGACACCGTCACGAGTAAGTCTTCATGAATATTTACGACTGTTGTCATAAAGTGTCATTCGGTAAATCATGACACTTTTAATACAAAGTTGACATTATTCAAAATGTCAACTTTAATGTCTTTGTTATGACAATTTGACATTAACCAAGAAATCATGATCTGGCAAATTTGTTATAAAAGTATTACTGGTTACACTTTAAAAATTTTGTAGCTTTATGTTATTAAAGCTAAAGTTTAATCAGGAGTACTTTGAGGTTTGCTGCTGCCTGCAGCTTAAAAGGGAAAACACGGGGAGGGCAATGCACGTAATGCGTTTTATAGATGCTTTGTGCTTTTTCAGCGATTTAATCCAAAACTGTGTTCATGACTGGTTCATTAACATACACTTTGATAAATTGTGAATGCAGACATGGGTTCAGTGCATTGACTCATGGGTGGCACTCACACCCATGAGAAGGTGCAAGCGCCAGAACACATTTTGAGTGAGCGAGCGTAAAATTTATAAGCAAGCACCACAAATTATTGCTTGTTGAAATATAGACATGCGCTCACATCAATCTCACTGCACGCTCTGAATGGTGACACAAATGCAAAGCCATAATTAGCAGCGTAATATGTCGATACCAGAAAGAAAAGGCAGTTTTTGAATGAAAGCTGTGGGACCAATTAAAACACCCACATCCCCATAATTATTACGGTGATATAAAACTGTTGCTCTCGCTTACTTACCAGAGTCAGGTAAGGAGTTGAGGTCAGCACACAGCACCAGTGGAATGGCGTTGGTCTCACCAGAGGTGGACAGCTTGAAGCTGCGTGTTGCCTTGTCCACGATATTCTTCACCTCTGACAGGAACATCATGGTCTGGACCAACTTGACATCCGAGTACTCGGGATCCCAGTGCATATGGGCGTTTGCAACCAGCAGGAGCTGCTTGTCCAGGCCGTGGAGTGACTTACCAGCTAAAAAGATCAATCACAAGCATATTTACAACATGCTCTCATAAGAGAAATCGCATTTATGCATCATAGGCCTCCTTAAACTACAATAGTTTGAATTATAGACAAAAGCCACATAAGGAAAAGCAAATCTAAGACATAGAAGAATTCAAATAATAAAAATGAGGAAAAAAAAATAAAAAATACTCACAAGACATTTCCATCATCTCTTTGCGGACTTCAAGCAGTACAGCTACTCCGATGTTGTCCTTGGTCATCACCCTGTTCAGCATCGCCTCGGAGCCCTCGGAGTTAGCCATGGCCAGCTGGTTGAACTCCACTGTGTGCTTCTGCACAGCGCTGAATCTAGAGTGAAAGGAAGAATAAATGTTTTTAAAACCAAGTACATCTTTTATGGTATGTTGTAAAAGGATGCAACTCGGGTCAATGACAAAGAAAAAAATATGAAAATTTAAACTATGCTTTAAATTATGGGAGCTCAAAATGATTGAGGGCTTTTTTCCCCCCAAATACTTTTGAACATGTTTTGAAAGCTTTTAGTTGGCTCTCAATGCAATAATTACTTCTTAACAAGATTTTTAAAGCGTCTCAAATATCAAAATAAGATATAAATAGAGGTCTGTGTGCCCTCCAAGCTCAGTTTACTGCAAAATGCAGAAAAAGCTACAGAAACGGCTGCTGATGAGCCAGAAAAAAACAAGAAAAAACATTTAATGAAGCTTTTTTTAAAGCTATTTAATTCATTACTTGAAAACCTATTGACATTTCATTTGAAATGGTGTCGGAATGCCAAGACTAAAGGTATAAAACAAATAATTCAAGTTGAAAAGAAAAATGCTGATTTTTTTTTTCTCAAAAGAAAGAAATCTATTGTTCTATAGATTTCTTTTAATAGTCTGGCAGCCCAAGTTCTGATTCAAAAATAAAATAGCTGCCAACAGCAGACTTTTTTTCCAATCTATATTTCCAGCACCCTACAGAAATAATGTTGGCACTACTTACTTTTCTGTTTTGAAGAAAATTGCACATCCGTCCACATGTTTACGATCCGACTCGGACATCGTTCTAGCTCGTGACTTTGGACTGAAGAACCCGTCGTATCCCTGCTCTTTCAACTCTGGCAAGAAGAAATTGAAGTACTGCTCCGTTTCCACTTCCTGCAAATTAACAAGATGAAATAAATTGCTAATAGGATGGTGCACATTTCTGAAACCCTAAACAAATCCATCTGTTTATTCAATGTTAGCTACAGCATTTTTTACCAAGATATTACTATATATTGAAACATGTTCAAAAATTATTCAACTGTTAACAAATGTGAACGATAGCTTTGTAGTGAAATTACATTATTTATGGCAGAAAATTATCTGGCTCTAGAAAAGTGTTATGATGGCAATGGAGCAGATACGCCAATATCTGTGGAAAAATAATAATAAAGGCATATCCTCCATTTAACAATTGTTCAGATTTACTTTGGGACAAAAATGTTTAAATTTTATAATCTTGTTTTGCAATTTGGAAACAAAAAGAAAAAAACTGTATTGTGTTGTAGAAACTGTGCATATATTTTATTGCATAAATGTGAATAAATTTGTAATCACTTTGTCTATCCAGTGTATTCCAAGTTTGAGCTTCTATATAAAGGAACAGCTAGGCGATTTCTCCCCCTCTTTGTGGTTAATAATTATAATCTCAAATAGATCTCATGTAAGTTTAAACACCTGAGTTTGTGTGTTTTATAGTTCTTAGAAAAAGGAACCACAACCTGGGCAACATGACTATGTTAGTTTATGAATCATTAGAAGCAGAAAGATCATAGGATTGTCTGGAGGTCAAATTCAATGCATTGTAGTTCTAAGCTCTCGCTCTGACCTCAGTTTGATTTCTCCTTTTTCCTTCAGCCTCATGAAATAACTTGTAATATGGGGAAGAATTTGTTACTTGTCTTCATAATTACGCTGTTACAATGTGTTAATATTTAGTTAGTATCAACATAAAAAGAAATGCATAGAAACCATATGCAGTTATGACACTAGTAAATACTTCAGTTTTTTTCATTGCACACATTACACACATCGTCTCAAACTGAAGCAGAAGACAGTGCTTAAACTAAGGTGGGGAAATTTCACCACCCAAAGAGCATGAACTGTTAAATCTCACTAGACTACACAAGGAAAAAGTCTAAAGTTGTTTTTTTTTTTAATGCTCACTGCAGGCAGAAGAAACAGCAGTCAACGTTAGCTAAAAGGCAGCTGTAGTGTTTAGTAGAGTTGTGCAAAAAACACTGATATACAACAACCTTGATTTTGTTGAAAAGTTGATGTGAAAGACTAATGATGTCACACCATCTTCCAGCTGCTAATGGCGTTTCTAAAAGTTACTGTTTTGATAGATTTAGCTCACACACCCTTTTTGTTCATTTCCAGGCAGATGAATGTACAAAGTAATAGGTGCTGTGTGTTTATTTCAGAAACTGTATCTACCTATATTTATGAACTATAACAATAAAAAATTTTCTATGACTGTGTACATTAAACCTTAAAAATGAACAGGGTGTAATTTTTTTTCCATCTTTTACAAGTTCTGTAGCAACAATTCATCTGCCCAATTCATCTGATCTGCTTTACTGCCTAAGGCGGTGGTTGGGCGGAGTCCATCCCAGCAGACACTGAGAGCAAGAAGAGCGTTGCATAAAGGTCCATTGCATGAGTCCCACAGGTAAGTTTATATACTTCTCACAAACATGCGCAGATATTTACAATAAGCAAATAATGTTACATGCAAATGTTTGGACCAGGAAACCAGCTAAAATCTGTACAGAAAGGTCAGAGCCAACCAGCAAACCTGAATGCAGCTTTTTCAAACTCCGAGAACAGTACTAAACCCCAGTCGACATTGGCAGATGGAAACAGAAAACTACACGCAGCATTTACATATCCTAATCAAGTGGCTGCTTATGGAACGTAATTAAACTATAATTACAATAATTCAAAACTGTCTGTGTACAGAAGAATATGGCTCTTTATAAAAACCCCAAAGAATCTGAGAAATTTACAGGAGCAGGAACAGTCGCCTAACAGAGTGGTCAGGAGTAAAAATCTTTATCCCATGAAAAATGCCAAAAGGTCATCAGAAATTACAAAAAAAAGTTTTAGTAAAGCGTCTCAAATTAAATGCCAACGACTGAAATTTTTATGCTGATGTCATGTGAGGACTCCTCACTTAACACAATTATTGAACATGAAATTGCACAATATCATTCACGTTCACTGTGAAAAATGTTTAATAGTTTTTAGTTAAAAACCTTTACAGTTTTGTAATCAATAAAAAAAAAAATACTCAGACTTTATTCAAACTATTAAGATGGTCCACAACAAAAATACGTACTTTGCAAACAAAGAAGTTTCAACCAGTGGCTAAAAGGGCACATACTGCCGTAAGTATCATTACTTACAATAAGTAAAATGTTTACTTTCATTAGATTTCTTAACTTGATTAGAACTCATTACCAACAACAAAGGTACTGCATGAATATCACACTGTCTACTGGAAATTAGTGGGACACATAAGTAACGCTTCAATACTGACGTCACGCTATCGAAAGGGGGAATCGTCTTTGCTTTCAAAACTGCCTCAACCCTTCATGGCATAAATTCAACAACGTGTCAGAAATATTCCTCACATATTTTGGTCCGTACTGACATGACAGAATGGCAGATCCTGCAGATTTGTCGGCTGAATATTCATAAAACTAATTTCCCGTTCCACCACAACTTAATATACCGTTCAACATCCATAAATTAAACGAAGAACCGCTTGCAGAGGTGTGCCTAATAAAGTGTCAGGTGAGTGTGGAGTGATTTACTGGAAAAGCTTAATTTTAAGCAGATTGTTTGAACATTAAAACAAAGAAAAGGGTTTTGGGTACATTTATTTTTGAGTTATTCCAGTCAGGTATTAATCATCAAGCAACACAGCTTTCTAAATAATTGAGTGAAAATCTTTTCTCTCTTTCCAACATTGATTGATTTATTCATTCCCTACTATGTAGTTCCATTAAATCCAGAGGGTTATTGTAAAAAAGGTACAGTTAAGTAATATTTATTTTTCAATAGTGAGGTACAGTCTAACCTGATCTGTATGTGATGTTTTGATACGGGTGTTTTTTTGAGCAACGACTCTTGCGTAAGGCACCACATCATGGGGAGTGTTACTTAGTGTAACCATGTGATGTAGGGCCAAAATTATACCTTCTCACAAAACGTTGCTTTTAAAAACTTTTTGGTATTAATTTAATGAACAAAACAAACAACTTCTTTAACATTAAGCATCCTTTATTTTTTCTTACCTGCAAACTGATGATGTCTGCATTGCAGCCCAGGATTTCCTGTATGATAGATTTCTTCCTGTACTCCCAGTTCAGAGCCCAGGAGGGGCAGTAGCCATATAGCTGTCGTGTGGCATACTTATCGCACAGCACATTGTAACACATAACTGAGAACAGTGCTATGGAAAGGAAACAGAAACCAAAAGAAGAGCACTTAGTTGAACAGAAATGAGCCAAGTCCTCATATGTTGCTGATTTCTACAGAAAAGAGGGTGTAATTTTTTTACTGTTCATCTGTAGCTTTAAATTGTGCCATAAAACAGAGTTGCTCAATTTAGCCAGAAAATATTAAATATTAGTATAATAATGTCTTACTATCGGGAATTTGACAAATTGACTTTGTTATTTTGTTTGTTTAAAATGAAATGTATAAATAAAACTATGTTAACATTCACTTTGACATTTATATATCAGCCTTATTTTTGTGATATATTTTCAAAAGCAACAAACTACCAAGGTCCTGCAGATGAAAATAAACCTGACCTTGCTTCAGCATGTATAAAATGTAAGAAAGAGGGGAAAAAACTGTAATAAAATGAAACAAAGGAAAAAAAAACAAAACATTTCTAACATTTGTTTAAAGTTCCGACGTGTGTACATCAGCCTTACTTGCTGGCCGTGTTCGGTCTGGTTCCTGGAGCGAGATCCATGACCTGGCTGGTGGCTGCTCTGTTGGTACTGTTCAAAAGAGGAAAAACAGGTCAATATAAAAAATTGAAGTGTTTAAATTTTGTTTTTGAATGCATAAATTTGACATATTTTTTATGCACATAATATCACAAAAGAAAACCAAAAACACACTTCTCGCTCCAGTCTCGGGTTAGCAGAGGATGCTAAATACTCACTGCGCTTAATAGCCCCTGCCAGATTGTCTAACAAGTAGCTGAGCAGTCTCCGTGTGCCATCAGGTTCCTGATAGAGGCTCATAATTTCTTGTGCAAGTGGGTTTCCTGGAAAGGAAGAGATAATCAGCCTGTACGAAGTACCAAAAAAAAAAACAACAGGATTTAAGTCCTTAAAAAAAAAAAAACTTGTGTAAGCCACTTACCTTTTAACCCCAGTGTCTGTAACTGAAAAAGTTTTCCCAATTCAAACGGGAGAACTCGCAACTGGTTGTTATTTAAAAGCAATTCCCTGAAGAGGACAAATAAGAAAAAAAAAGGATTAAAAAAAAAAACAAAAAAAACATTATTATTATCTTGGAAACTGTTTACCAAACTCCATGTGTTAAGATTTGGGCCAAAACCTTCACACTTCTCAGCGTTTATGTAATTAAATAATAAACAGAGTCCAAATGCACAAGCAACTTGTGGTGGCTGCCCTCTTTATCTTTGCACTAATTGCATTATGTAACCTGGCATCACTGACCTGAGAGACACCATGTTGCCGAGCTCTGCCGGCAGGCTCCTGATCTTGTTGGATGAGAGATCCAGGTACACCAGGTTGTGTAGTTTGGCAATGTCTGGCGGGATGCGTGACAGAGAGTTGTCACTGAGGTGCAGGGCAGTGAGGTGGGTGAGAGACCACAGGGCTGTGCTGAGACTCCTTACTCGGCCTGAAGAAAAACATGCAAATGTAAATGCATTTACTGTGTCTTAAATCTTGTTTAGACACAATTATACATTTTTCAACTGTAGCTAAAAAAAATAAAAAAATAAGGGGAACTTAAACAACTTTATAATTTATGATTACTATACTAAAATAATGAAAAAAAAAAAAAAAACACGAAAAATATTTTAAGATACTCCACAAAACAAGCAGATTCAAGTTGTGTATGAAAATGTTACATTTATATTAAAATGTAAATAATCCACTTCTCATTGTCCTCTTCTGACCTACCAATGAACCTAGAAAGTGATGTTGGATATTGGCAGACGTGACTTGATCATTATAGAGCGCCTAAAAAACTAAGCAATTATTATTTTTTGCAATGAGGCCATACTTCCACAGTAAATAAATAATGTTTGCTACAGGCATCTGGACATTTATTACACTAAGATTTAAGTTGAGATTTTTGGGAACACTATAACTATCCATGGTGGTATTATCTGAACAAGCAGGGGTTGCATGTTAAACAAGCCTAAAGGCCAGATGCTGGACTTCGAAACATCGAATCAGAAAGACAATACAACATTTGGAGAAACGTCTTTGCTCCCGGTCTTTAAAAACAGACACATATGCAGTGAAGCTAACTTTTCTATTTACATAAAAACTCGGGTTCACACAGAAAAATTGGTTATGAACGGCTACGGGTGGCAAGGAAAAGAATCGTCTTTTTGTCTTCATGACATTTCCGGATGTAAACAATGAAACGTGTCTAAATGGTATCAGCTAATAATGAGGGATAAACTTGTACGTAAAAGTTCTACCACTTTTCCTACAATTGCAGTGGAATTCTCACTTTTGAATATGTTCACACTGCAATCTGTTGTTAGCGGTGCAGTTGGTGTTATTTAACTTACTTTAGCTGCTGCGGTGTTCAGAGCAGCTCAGCTCTTAGCGCTGGCTTTAGAGTCAGCACTGTTAAAACTTTAGCTCGTAGCTGAGCTTGAGTTTGCAGTTGCATCGCTGCATTCAGCATCAAAAACGAAACGGGGATCTGCTCCACGGCGGAGCCTCAACCCACGCAGGAATCCGCTGCTGATGAACGGTGGATGCTCCGGTCGGACTGATTTGATCACCGTCACGTCGTTCCAGGTCAAATTTAGATTTTTTTTCCTGCATACTTTACAAAATGCCTTTCGGTCATTCCTAGTCTTTGAATCACGGATCATCGAGCCAAAGTTGTGAAAACTTAGATTTTGCCTTGACGAAGAGCAAAATCACCAGCACATTAGGCGGTTTCAACACTACGCATGCGCACAGCAGCTTGGAGTCTATCAGTGACAGCTCAGGTCCTGCCAGTGCGGTAGTTATAATTTTTTTATACAGATTTTAGTAAAACGAATTTAAAACAATAAGTGAGCATCAATGGAAAATTAAAAATATTTTGAAGAGAAAAATGTACTATCTTCTACTACCTTTAGTTACTGGCCTGCTACTACCTTTTTCTGGGCCTTAATTTGAGCTCATTTATTTTACTACCGTTCACTACCGCGTGGAAACCTTGGGTCATAATCTATAGAGATATAGTAATATTTGGTGGCTAAAAAAACAAAAACAAAACACTGATTTGAAAGTAGATTTAAAAAAAATAATAATTGTCATCTGTTCTCTGCTTCATAGCAAGACATGAAGTTTCTGTTTTCTGGTGCACTTCCGTTGCTCCATTCGTTAGCTTGCCAGCAATGCTCTCTGAAACTAAACTTGTTTATTTAAAAAAAAAAAAAATCACTGTTTGATCTTTTAAATTACTGTCATAAAGTGGTTTTACTTCTATAGAAACAAACATCACATCGTTTAAGGTCCCAGTGATAACGTGTAACCTGTGTCTCAGATTTCAGAGCGACAGTCCAGATTTGGTGTTTATTTTCTCACTTTAAACTCAACACTACAGTTGCACCGAAATCCAGAACAAGCAAAACCAGAAAGCCTTGCCCAACCGAGACAAAACCAGGACTTTTCATGAGCTTAGATTTGGTAGCAATAAATGTTTTTGTTTACATCATACGCTACATTAAGCTGTTGATGTTTGTGGAAAGCACTGCAAGACCCCATTTCTGATTTGTCCGTCTATTTAGCCATTTGTAACTTTTTTATAGTGTAGCATCTTTGCTTTACCAGTGTGATTCCAATGTGATTCAAACTGTGGTTCATCCAGGGCTCCTAAGGATGACCCCCTGGCCAGCCAAGCATGTTTTATTTTCAAAGTGATTCAACCGTCTGAAGAGAGGTGAACAGCAGCACAAGTAAGAGTCAATTACCATCCATTCTGGCAGTTCAGATGAGAAAAGCAGATTTTTATGGCTGGATTTTTTTGGATTCCATTGTTCCATTTTTCCCTTTTTTCTATTCCCCCTTATGTCAAAGTAATGTAAAAATTCTGAAACACGATAAAATAACTTATTTTGACTAGTGTAATAAACCCGGTTTGTTTAATTTCTTCAGTTTTCAGTACATCATTAGCAAGTTGGCATTAGGAGATTTATATTAGACCTGATTCTCGCTTATTGATTCAAGTTGTATTGTTTTTTCTTTATAATCTCTAACTAAACTCAACTGTTAATTTGTAGTGTCGATTTTAACCCTTCATTATCAATCCTAAAAAAAATGAGATGCAGTTCTTCTCATTTTAACTGAAACTACAAACTCATTGCCCTTCAAAGAAGTTTTAACTGCTCAGATTGAGTTTTGATGGCTATACAAGATATCCTTCTTTGCACAGACTGTAATTTTTTTATTTTCAGTAGTGTACTGAGGATATTCTGCAAAGTCTGAAAAACTTGGAATTTATAAATGAACAGCACTGTTATCAAGTGAATGCTTCCGTTGTGTTAAAACATCAAAGGCAACCAAGAGCAACTGAGGCTATAAGACATGCAGGACAAGGCGTCTCCTGTTGTCAGAGCAGCTGACATCATGATTATAATTTTTTTTTATTTTATTTTTTTTATTAATTTGTGCGTTTCCAGTACACTTGTAAATATGATGCAAAATGCAACATCTACAAACAAAGATGTATAACAAGTGGCCCTTTAGGGGTTAATTTTTGCTTCATTCCAGCATCTCAATCTTATGAGATGCTGGAATGAACTGCAGGTGTGTGTAAGTTAAGCAAATAAGAGATGATCTATCACTGAAGCTTTTCAAGCCTAAAATATAATCCCTATGCAAAATATGCTGCAGCAAACACAGCCGTCCCCAACGCTAATGTCAGCAGAAACGTTTAAATATTTTTTCAAATAAGTTCCATGAATGATGGAACTTTGGTCAGCTGAGGTTGTTATTAATGTGCTATATAAATAAAATTTGACTTTGGTATATAGTTTTTGGTTAAAATTCAATTAGTTGCAAATAATTATAGACCACAAAATTAACTCGGTCCCACCACTTGTGCGTATTATATATACATGACCATCTTCAGCTCACTGTTGCTGACTCCAAGCTTAAACTTCAAAATGTTATACCAGAGAAGACTTTTTTTTCTGTCGTTTTAAACGAAAAAAAGCCCAAGTTTCTTCAAAATAGGCATGCTATTGGTTTGCAACTGGCTCAGAATGTGCCCGCCCAAAGAAACAGAGAAAACTTTACTTTAGCTCAGAGCTAGACGACACATCAACAGCATTCACTCATTGGTCAGAAAGAATCAGGTCAAGACTAACATGGTAAATGGACTGCACTTGTTTAGTGCTTTATCAAGTCCCTACTATGTGAATAACTTGTAGTGAAAGTGACCTGACACACAACACTTACTGCGATTTTCTATCTGCAACATGAAGTAGTAAAATAAGTTAGCTGTCACTCTCAAGTGTAATTCATTATTTAATAATCCCACCTAGCAATCATTTACAGCAGATAAAGCTGTGACCATGTGAAAGCACTATGCAATATGTGGCTAATGCTACATGCAGGCCATCCAAAGACACACCAGGGGTTACTAATTGACCAACAGCACATAACTTCTACTCCTTCATTGAGACAGGCCAACATGAATTGCCTGTTTTACTGAATTTTAAATCCTAATATTATTATTGTTCTTAAGTAGTCATATTATCCGAAATGCACAACTGTCCACTCACCAGAGCCGGCCAGGGCGTTGTTGGTCCTGGAACTGTACTGACTCTTGTACTGTCACTGGGGCTGACCCAAACGACCGAGTCTTCGACCAACACGGCTTTCACTCCGTCTCCATACACCTGCACCCACGAACATCGCTGCGATGCGTTCTCGAATTCAAGAAATACCTGCAGTTAGTGAACAAGGAGGACAAAGAAATATAAGGACTGATGCTCAGTTTCTTATTAAGAACAACTTTAAGAACATTTCCACAGAGATTAAAAAGAGACGGCAAAAGAAGAGATAAATACATAAAAAAATCATTTGAAGTTATTTAACAAGGGGCTGTGCATATTAATAAACATAAGTACATTAAACAATTACGTAATTATGCCACATTTTGTCACAAGAGCTAATTTTCAACTGTAGTCCCATAGCAGGTTGATGGTAAAATAAACAAATGACGCACATGTGGATAAACACACACACACACACACACACGACATTACATGAACTGGTCAATGTTGAAACAAACTGTCAATTATAGAAATATATATATTATAAATTAAGACCAGCAATGCAGTATATTTCTCCTGCGAGTTAAATACTGTATTTAGTGCATTCCCACTGATTCAGGGTTGGGTAGCAGAGGCAGCAGCCAAAGTAGGGAGATCCAGACTTCCCTCTGCTCAGCCTCTTGGGCCGGATCCTCTGGGGAAATCCCAAGGTTGTTCCCTGGCCAGTTAAGAAACAGTCCCTCTAGTGAGTCCTGGTTCTTCCTCTGGGTCTCCTCCTGGTGGGACGTGTTTGAAACACCTCACCACTGCGGCGTCCAGGAGGCATCCTAACATCAACTGGGTGCTCTACTCTGAGAACCTCCTAGCTGACCAAGCTTCTCACCCCAAAGGCTCTCCCATGCCTCATGTGAAGCCCAACGGTCAAGGTTTGGTCACAGGACGTACAAATTCGCACACACCTTTCATACACAGCTCAGAGCATCTGGGGAACGCCTTCCCAGCAACAAACCTTTCTGTAGCCGGCTTCCTCTGTGGCACTGAAGCTGTAATTTCCAAGAGTTTTTAGCCATTTCACATACTTTGTAGTTATTTAGTGAAGAACTGTACAAATATGGACAATTTTTGTACAATTCATTTAAGTATTCATGTCATCTACGGACACTGTGCACAGAGCTCTGTCGAAATAATCTGACCCGGGCCTGGTGTCGAGAAGGGATGGCGGGTGAAAGAAAACCAAATGACGCAATTTTTGTTATCCGACTGTCAATGAGAGCCGATTTCAACACTTTCGAAGAAATATGGAAGTGCGCAGACACTAGAGTTCATCAGGTTCTGTAAATTCAGAACCTGCTACTGGACTCTTGTTTAGAGACAATACCAAACTTTGTGTTATTTGAAATAAAGTCAAACAAACATTTACTTAAAATACAAAAAAGTATTCAAACTGAACATAAACGGTTTTAAACAGAGTTCTTTATTGCTTATTAGAAGGTGTCAAATGCAAACTGATCAAGTGAAACTGCACGTTTCATTAGCGTTATACATAACGGTGAAAAACAAATTACCAGAAGGTTTGTTGAAAACCAACAAACCGAAGAAAAAACTACCAACGTGGGACTTCTTTATGGAGCTCTATGTCCCCGTAAACAGAGCAACACACATTCATCTAATACTTACTTTGAGGGAGGCTCTCTAGTAAAAATCCCATTACACTGTGTAATCCCCCAGAGTTCATTCCTGTTTGCCATGGCAATTTAATCCAAAAATATTAAATTTTTAATGCAAATTACTTCCTATGGCACAATGTGCATCCAGAGGCAACACAATGTCTGTTGATTATGCAAGATATGCTGACACAGACCGATCATCATCTAAAACTTGATTTTTGAGAATGACTGCATTTTAATCTGAAAATCAAGTCTATTAATGTACTGAGATATTGACCTGGTCAGTTAAGAGAATGGCGTTGCTAATCTGCTTTCGTGTTAATACCGTTACCAACAGACGCACTAACGCGGTGTTTTTCAACCCTGGCCCTCCAGGCACACTGCCCTGCAGGTTTTAGGTGTTTCCCTGCTTTAACACACATGATTCAGGTGGTTGCAGTTCAGGAAGGGTTTGTTAATCAGACATCAATTGAAATCAGGTGTGCTGAAGCAGGGAAACATCTAAAACATGCAGGGCAGTGTGCCTCTAAGACCAAGGATGAAAGAAGCTGCATCAAAGAGCCAAAACATGGGACAATTCCCAATTTAATAGTGGAGGATGTTTTTACTGCCTTATGTTTTTTGGGGGTTTTTTTTCAAAGTTTTTTGTCACTTGTTTTAGATTTGGCCAGGGTCATTGTCACTACAGTTAAAACAATATTCTGCACAATAAATAAAATCTATTAAATTTCACAGGTTTTTTATTTTCTTTTACTTGTCAGCTTATGCCCATGTGTCAAAATCAGTAATAGACAATGGATATAGTCTATAACAAAGAGTAGACTTGTTCTACAGATACTCTTCCATATTACATAAACCTAAATGATAAAAGTGAATAGTGCAGATGGAATGGAGCAGTCGTTCCTCCACAAAGTTAAATAGATTTTTTTTTTGTACACAATCCTGTCTGTCATATTGCCTGCAGTGAGTTTTTGCTTTGCATGGAGAACTTTGCACTAATGCGGTTTAGGCTCAGCAAGCCGAAAGAAGGATTCTCTAACAGACACGATGTTTGTGGTTAGAGACATCTGTGATGGCTCAGACGTCTCTAAACGCTGAAAAATTTCACTTCTTTTTTTTTTTCTTTTTGCCCGTCCTCCAGAAGGATGAAGACTAATAAAAATCGATGCTAAATGCAACTTTTTTTGATGAAAAGCACATTCCCTGCATAACTGCCGTCTCAGTTGTAGCCATTTTGTGCCAATTTGCCTTTGAAGATTTCTTCTAGACGTGTAAGACTGTAAATGCTTAATATCTGTCAGCTCTGCCTCAACTACACTGGAACTTCCAGAGTGGTGATTTTCTGATATTATTATGAAAACTAGGAGGACACATGCATATCCACGCCGCCCCGAGGTGTTGGGTTTCTGGGTCATGATGTTGACAAACTGTAGTTGAGCGCTGGCAATACAAACATTTTAATATGGTCCAACAAAGATATTCTGTAAGACTTCAGTGTGCAATTGATTTTATTTTTTCCCCTCATTTTCTACATTATATTGCATCTGCACACTAACTTCAGTCTCTTTGATAGAAAGTTGGGTTTCGAGTTACACCAATCAATCTAGCAGAGACCAGAGTTAAGAGCTTTCATGTTAAATTGGCAAGCTAAAAACTGAGATTTTTTTTTCCATCCGTGCATCAAAACTAAGAACTCCCAGAAAGTCTGGTGAATTGAAAAGCATCAACAAACAGCCTGTACTCTATGCACCTTTCTGAGTTTATTACGCTGGCAGGTCAGACCTCGATGGCCATCTATAAATCGGTATCAGCCAAGAAAATCCTGACTGGTGAACCTCCTGCTGCATTGTGAACTTTTACCAAGACTAAATTTAAAGCCGTACCGGATCCAGCTAAAAATAGCTCTGAGTTATTAGGGCTCTGGGATCAACATTCAAGACAGGCCCTACAACTTACAGCTGCTATATTATGGTTTGGATATGGAATTACTAACAAATTTATGAGTCAATATAACATTTCTGAATCGATTTACATCAGTACACATGCCACAAGGATAGTGGAAAACGGAAAAGTAAACTTTAAGCAAAAATCACCTTCCCACTGGAATGACTCCTAGTGAACTATAACTCTTTGGTACTTTAAAAACACATAACTGGCTTGTGAGTTAAAAATGATTTAATGGTGAAAAGAAAAGCCAAATCAATGCAATTCGGAAAAATCTCAATCACAAATAGGCTGAGATTAAGTAAAAGCAGACTATTGCATTGTTGCCTTACAGCTCATGAAGAAACAGGGGTTCATTTTATTTATTTATTCATCATTTAAACAGGCAGAAGAAGGCTTTGCAGAGGAGACACAAAACTAGATCAAAATGTAATTTAACTCACAAATTAAGATGTTGAAAAATTTATTTAAATCACAGAAACAAGCAAAAAAAAAAAAAAAAAAAAAAAAACAAGCAACTACTGTAGCTTGAACTTATTTCAATATTGTGGTGAATTTCCTAAATCTTAGTCCTTATTATCACCTGGTTTGGTATTGTTTGGCTTCTTTGACAATATCTAAACCCATTTCGTATTCCCGACCTACTTCCATACTGTAGCTCTAAACAAAGCTTTTCATACCTACTGACTTAACCATTGCAAATCAATTTATTTCCCCTGGCAGGTCAATATTTTACTATATTTTGCAGATAAGTAACCATCCATTGGCTATAACCGCTTATACTTGCAGGGCCACAGAGGGGCCAGAGATCATCAGGCGAGAGACGAGGTACACACCGGACAGATCACCAGTTCATCACAGAGCAACATAGAGACACACAGGAGAACCAACCATGCACACACACGCTCCCCCCTAAGGACAATTCAGAGAGACAAATTAATCTAATAGTCCTGTTTTTTGGATTTTGAGAGAAAGCCAGAGTACCAGGAGAGAAACTAAGTATGCACACAGGAGACCATGCAAACTTCTTGCAGAAAGTACCTGTGCTGGGATTCAAACCCATGACCTTCGTGCTGCAAGGCAAAAGAGCTACCAACAGCCCCAGTACGCAGCTTAAAAAACATAAATCTTAAATATAATTTAGTTGTTCATTGTTTTTTAAAGACCTTACATTTCAAATCACTGTGTTTCCGATCACCACTTGAGCATTTTTACGAAATGTGACTGATTTTTACCCCTGATCAAACAAACACAGCTCTTAGCAAATAAATTATTAGCATTCAAAATTTGCATGCATAAAATCCTACCAAGTATTCCAGCAGGCAGTTCTTTGAATGTACAATTTTGCACATTGATAGTATGACTCAATTTACAGATACACGTGGGTCTTCATAAGGTGTAGAAAATCAAAGTTGAACATTTGTCTTTTTTGAACACTCCGTTACTTTACGCTTGGTTTCCTCTGAGCGGTACGGCTCGGCGCGGTTCAGTACGCTACTTTGTTTTCATTGTAAAAGCAGTCCATACAGCCGACTCGTACCGCAGCATTCCTGGGTCCCCTTCAGTTGTATGTCCTTAGGATGTCGGTATAGTTAGGGTGGAGCGACTGGCGCAACACAACTCAGTCTGATCATTGGGAGACAGAAACGCGACTCTGCCTGTGACAGGTTTGTCCTTAATAATAGTGAGATGCCACGTTTGGTGTTTAGGTTTAGCCCTACCTGCCCAGTCAGAGTCCACAAAATAGCGTACCAAACCATGCCGCACCGCTTAGTGGAAACGAGTTGCTGTTTGTTCCCCAATTACCAGGTAGGTGAATATGCTTCTTTCTGCACAGTGACCTAAAAAAACCCCAGCTTTTTAGCTGCTCTTTTGGGTTGCAGTTTTCAAAATTTCCAATGGTGACGTATGCATATGAACAATGTTACAGTACTTCTTTCATTTCTGCTATTAACATTGTCAGGATTTATTGTTGATGTTTGTAAATCGATCAAATAGTCCGTGGATGTTTGCCAATACTGATCTGTCATATGAGCACTTGCTAAACTGGCACACATAAGGTCCAGATTCAATCAACAGCTCAAAATAACTTGTACTTAACTTCGGAATTTAACTGGAACGTTTAATTGGGAAAAGAAAATGCAAGTTGAATATAATCTTTGTTTACACTTTTTGTTGTTGCTTTTCATGGTGAAAATATCATCATCAGCAGCAACAAGCATGACCTTTGGCTGACTAGAAGGGCAATTACACATCAACTAACTGATATTAATTGCGACAACCAAAAACGCAGAAATTTTCTTTATTGGCAACAACTAAGTGAATATTTTAGAAATTAAGCAACTTATTTAAAGATAATGTTTCTTAAGTCTCGACATAGATTCCAAAATTTCAGCTGTAAAGTCTTCTCATTTTAACCAACACGCATTGTGGTGGTGTCATTAAGAGGTCATTTTAATGCTCTTTCAAACGAATTTGACATAACTTTTTAGAAAACGTGGCTACCCCATCTATTCCAACTACTAACTTTAGCAACAACTTTTAGTGGAAGTTCATCACATAAGATGTGCAGCTAGTTGATAGAAAACTATGTCATGGTAGAGCATCCTTCCCTGTATATACTTTAGAAGAAAATAACCTACACTTTTAAAAGACACACTTTTTGAATCCTGTATTTGAGCAGTGCCATCAATTGTTTATATGATTCTGTATACGCGTTAGTTTGACTTCCTTCTGTCATGCTGGTCTACAACCACCACCTTACACTGGCTCTATCTGCAGCGTTGAATCAACACAGCTTCAAAATGTCAGCGTCGTTCATTCAGATTGTTATTAGACGGTGAAGCCGTGTCATACTAAATAATCTAGGTCAAAAGACAAGGTGGGAGCGATTTCAGGTTCGCCCCTGCATGAACTTCTTCTGGCCTTCAAGAGGACTAACATTAGCTGACGGGCAGAATTGATCGCCTGTAATAGTTGCACAGAAATTATCTGCGATTTACTACAATATGCTCGACGCTTCTCTTAACGCTGGACCTGACGTGTTTAACAGTAAATGCTGCAAGGTCACACATAACACTGCTTGAAGCTAGATATCCAGAAGCTAAGAAAATCGAACAAAGCAAAGGCCAGAAAATCCCCGGACTCGATTTTAGCTTCGCCTCTCTGCCTGCAACACGCAGCGGGCTAAGATCTAAATTTATGCAGCAGGTAACAATAAATCTCCCGAATCTGGTGGGTGAAAACAAGTTCTACTAAGCGGAATACACATTGTACCGCTTAGCACACGTTGCATTTTAGAAAATGACTCATATTTAGCTCCGCAATACGGAAACGCTTGAATGTAAATACTGACTGTGAGTCCGGCAGCCGTGCTTGTCGTTGTCGCCTCCCCTCCTTCGCTACCCTCCGGAGCGGCCAGGCCGATGACGCTCACCGCCCGCACCGTTCCTCGGAGCCAGTCCCGGGCCCAGGCAGGTTGTTCGGTCTCTGATCCATTTGCGGGCCTGCTGTCGTCGAGTAGCAAAATAAGACGCTTCCCGATCAATTCGAGAGAGTCCCCCATGGTTTGCTTACAAAGCTAACAGCCTTCAGTAAGCCACCATGAACAGTTGAACTTCTCCGCTCGGGATGGGAACTCAAGGAAGCTAACGTAACAAAAAGGCGAGAAGAAACCAGCTGCGACTGCTATGTTGTTCAAGCTACTGCAAAACAGAGCTCGTTTTGGTCGCTGTTGCCGGGGATACGCGGCGGCGGCGGACCGCAAATCTCCCAGTCGAAACGTTTTTGTCCTCGGTGTTAACGCGACTATCCTGCTCTGTCCGCCATTGAGCCCTGCAACAATCAAACGCACTCCTCCTGGTAGACTGGCAGCACTGCGGAGACAGAGAAAATACGAGGAAACACTGACCCCTAGTGGAAGACGTAGGCGTTACTTTCCTGCAGTGGTTATTATTTAGGGAGCTTCTCTCCTGGAATCAAAAAAAAAAAGAAAATCCGCCAAAGTATCAAGTGCAAAAGCATCATGTAATGAGTAAATAAATTGCTAAATATTTTAGTCAGCATTTTTGAAATTTTACAATAAAGTTGGATTAAATCCATAAATAAATATATTTATAATTCTTTAAATGTTTTAGAGCTCAATATATATTTTATACTTTCATGTATAATTTTAAATAAATATGCTATATGTTTTTTTTAATTATTATGTATTTAAATTACAGAAGATTTTCTATATTTTTGATTCACTGATCATAAATTCAAATAAATAATCTCAGAATTATACATGTTTACATACAGATATGTTCATATTCTTTCAACATATAACAGCTTCAAACTGAGATAAATTCACATTTAAATTTTCATTTAGGGCTTTTTTTTGCTGGTTTATCTTGCAGATTTGAATAATTCTATGATACGTCTGTGTATTTATTCCAAATCTATCTTTTAAGGCAATTTAAAAATTCAATTGGAATGTTTGTATTCACCTTGAATCTGTCTGTATTGTAAGGTAAATATAATCTGGCCATTCCTAATAATTTAAATCAACCAAAGACTTTTAACCCCATCACTCAGACATGATACAAAGATAGAACCCCATCCTCTATATTTACTGGCACCTTACTGTAAAAAAAAAAAAAACACCCAAGAAATACACATACACAGTGATCCAGTTTTTGGTATTACTCAGTGAAAAAAGCAATTCAGACATAAGAAATTATTGTGTGCGTGTGCGTGTGTGGTGGGGTGTGTGTGCGTGTGTGTGTGACCCACAAAAAGCATCATAATTTTAAAGGCTTGCAACTTGCTTTCTTTGGTTCAATACTGATACTAGCACAATATTTACTGCTCATGAATTTTACATACAACAGTTCACATACAGTATGCAAGTAGGTTGCTTACATTTTTTCTATTACTGAAATGTCTCTGCCCACAAGCAACAGTCAAAAGCAATGTGCAAAATATACATGAAGCAATCCAGACTTCTCAAAAATCCTGTGTAGTTTCATTTTTACATACTGCAGCTTTAATTTCACTTAGGAGAAGATGGGTCAGGAGGGACGTGGGTTAGAGCTGCTGCTGACTGACTCATCTGTTGTTAAGTGTGGTAAAAGGTACACGGACAAGTTAAATATATGAATATTTTGGTAACTTTTTTTCTTAATTCATTAAATGCTATGCAGGCAAACAGTAGTCTGTAGCTAAGCTAATTATGCTGAATGGTTGATAATCCCACACAGTCTACCCACCTCTTGGAGGAAAAACTGGGTTATAAATTGACACTCTTGTCTTTTTCTCTCTCTTATCTCTCAATTTTTTTGAAAACCTGATTTTATAATTTTTTAGTAGCAAAATA